>MU188535.1:0-14435 GCA_016904865.1 Pissodes strobi | reverse complement strand
GGGGGGCAATCCGAAATTTTGTCACTAAAACTAAAACCAAGGTCGAAAAGATATTTTTACTGGTTGGTTAGGTTAATATAATAGATATCTTCTAGTGCTTAGGGTGGGGCAACTGCTCCTCCCTGCTCCTCCCTGCATCCCCCCCCCCCCTCTCGATGCCCATGTAAAATAATATCCCAGATAAGCTTCACCAGATGCGCAACTGCTTATCTAATGCGTGCAAACGTGTTAATGTTAACCGCCCGCCCCCTACGGATGGCAAGCCATCCGAGGATATAGTCAAAGGCTTCAGTTGATATTTTAGATTCGATATTTGTGATATGCGGTGGTTTTGGAAATTTAAAATACCCTAATGAGGAATTTATATACCTTATTTATAAATTAGAAAATTATTTATTCAGTTATTTGACGACCTTTCAATTAAGAAAGGAATTTCGCAAGCCTATTTAATGGAAATGCAACAAATTAGTTCTTCTCAGTCATGTTCTAATTTTCCTCTTTTATATATAATTAAATTGTTTATTCTTTTAAAAATATTTTAAACCCTAAAATTTACTAATAGAGATTGAGTCACTTCAAAAAAAGCTGAACATACCAATAGGAAAATAAAAATTCGTTTTCATTTGTAATAGTTATATTATTGTAAATAATATAAGTCCAAATGTCATAATAGTATATTATGATATAAGTGTATAAGAGGGCCTTTAAAGCACGCGCGACATATTTCAAAACACGACGCGCAGCGGAGTGTTTTGTAAGTCGCAAGGGCTTTAAAGGCTCTTATACACGTATATCATAGGCCATTTTTTATCACGAATGCATCATATTCTCAAAAATGTTTTACTTTTTTGAGTTACGTAGTTACTATTTAGAATAAAGCAATGTTTCCCATTCACTTCATGCACTAATTTCTTTTCTATAATTATGTTCTTACATATAATAATGACATCACACTTATTTCTAAAATTTTCCTTAAACAGGCGTTTTGCAGCTTTCGAAACGTGCATATAATAATTAGTTTATGCAAAATTACATCAAAATTTTATAGCGATAAAAGCAAAAAAATAAGGTCTTTAAAAAAACAATAATCCACAAATAATACGCAATTAGTTTCCAGAATTTGTCTGCTGGTGCGGGCAAAAATTTTGAATGGCGAATAAAATTTTTGGTGCGGGCCCTACCTAACTCTCGCGCACAAGGTCAAAGAAAATAGGCCAGTCTATGTTTCGTATCTGGTGTGCCTTTATCTGGGGTAATATAACAAACAATAATATAAGCATAGGATAAGCATCAAAATATATTTATTTTAAATATATTCAGTTTCTCGATTAAAGTGTCCACACAAACTCTTTCTTCAGGATATAGATTAGAAATAGGTTGTAGGCAGCCCTTTTTGCATGTTTAGTCTTGTTAGTGTGGGTTAATGCTTGTCTTATACACAGCCTGTCTCATAGCGGTTAATTGTTATCCAGTTACATAAGAGTTAATAGACATACACTTTTAAACAATAAATTATTGGAACAAGTGCCGTGAATACCTTCGTACGAGCAGCAACGTTGGCTACGTTCCCTGCGATTTCTAACAGTCAATGGGCATCTAACTAACAGTTTAATTAGTGATTCGTGTTATTGGTAAATTGATCATTTGCTATTTTTAGTGCCCTTATTGTCTTTCTTTTTCTCGTTTGTTTTCAATAGGCTTGATTGACTCTTTGAAAGGACTTCCCTCTTGTTGGTATTTCTCTCATTAAAATAGCGGAAGGAGGGGGGCCCTTCTCTCCCTTCCATTAAGAACAATTTTAACAAGGCTAATGTAAATTCCGGTGCTTTAGATTGCAATGTAAATAAAAAACGAGTTAAACAAAATACTAAAGATAACATTCTTTATTCCCCTTCAGATAAAGGACCATTTACTGTATATTTGGAATCGACTGAGAAAGTAGGGTTTAGCAAAGGCAAATCAAACAATATAAAAATAGTTAGCGAAATCTTTAATTTAAAGTTAACAGGTATTCGTAACATTGCCAATAAGAGATTAAACAGAATTGCAATACAATTTATTTCATATACGTCAGCAAACTCTTTATTAAATACAAAATATTTATTCCCTTTAATTTCGTCACTTCAAAGGGTATAGTTAGATATGTTGATCACGATCTGTCTGAGGAAGAATTGTTGAGAGTTTGTAAAGTCAATGATGACATTCAGATTTTGAGCGTCAAAAGACTAAATAGGAATGATATTAAAAACCATGAAACAACTTATGTACCTACGTGTACGGTACTTTTCACTTTTAAAGGGGCACGATTAACAAAATATGTAAGATTTTATTTCCTTGAATATCCCATTGCAATTTATGTTTCGCCAGTCACGCAATTTTTTAGATGTTTAAGATATGGTCACACCCGTAATAACTGCAAAGGAAAAGAAAAATGTATCAACTGCGTAGGGGAGATTCATACACAGGAAGGTGAGATTTGCACCTATGAACCCAAATGCCTTTTTTGTAGAGAAAACCATAAATCAACTTTCAAAGAGTGTCCGGAATATTTCAGACAAAAAAACCATTAAGGAACTAATGGTATTTGAAAATTTAACCTTTTATGAAACAAGTAATTTATGTCAAAAAATTATATCTCCAAAGGAGACTTTATATACAATCCAGGCGATTTTCCTTCTGTCAAAAAATACAATAACATTAACTACTCTCATTAATCTTACGAGTCAATTATTGAACAGACAGAAAGACGAGCTCAAGCGATTAGGAATAACCCTACGAAAAGATGAAGTTATATCAGCTGATCCAAATAAGAAAATAAAAATTCATAAGGGGTATGATCGTAAAGCTCACGAAGACAAATATATATTTTTTTAATTCTAGAACTGAAAAAAGCTCCACACTTTCGATGCAATCTCTAACACGAAATACTTCTCAAAAAGTAATTTTAAATACGCCTGCAACAAGTACATTTTCAAATATAAATACAACAATCATAATATAGATTTTTCACAAATAATAAATTTCCTTAGAAACACTTCAGAAAATAATAAAAAACATTTGTTTACAGTTTCTCAGAACCGAGTTACAGTGTGGGTACATGGACTTAGTCGGAATTCGGAATCTGATAATGATTATTGATTAACTTTTATATTAATGCGTCTGACTAATAAATAATTTATGACAAACAAAAATAAACTTAAAATAATACAATGGAACATTCGCAGTATTCGATCTAACAGAGAAAATTTACCCAATTTAGTAAGGGAATAATGGCCGGATATTCTTTTACTCAATGAAACCTGGTTAAACCCTAATCATACTTTAGACAAGATAGATCAGATGGTTATGGAGGAGTGGTAACCTGTATTAAACATAACATTATCTTTTCAACGGTTTAAAAATTCCTACCTGATTCAATTCAATATATTTCTGTTAAAATTGGAGATATATTCATAATTAACATATATAGTAATGCTAATACTGCTTTTAACTTAAACTTTTTGGATTCCTTGATTAAAGATTTTTCAAATTAAAACACAATCATTATGGGGGGCCTTAACTCTCATCATCCGTTATGAGATGAATCCCCTGTAAATGCAGGGGAAAATGTATAAATGATTTCCTATTCAATAACGAGCGGGTGGTTATGAATGATGGTTCAAGGACCTTACTGCAGAACAAAAACCATAAAGTTAGTGCAGTTGATTTATCAGTAGTCAATTAGTAATTTACTCTAGTTGGAACGTCATTCGAGACTGCAGGAATAGTGATCATTTCCCCACTTCGCTAAACATTCAATCATATAATGATCAGTCTTTGAATTCTTCTTTTAGTGGAACTTATCAGCTAAGAAATTGTAGTGTAGACGGGCTAATTGGGACCTTTATTATGAAAAGGTCTTGGCTGATATAGTAACAAAAGATAATATTTTAAATTATGAAAATTTAATAGAGATTTTAAATTTGGTGGCAAATGAGACACAAAAAAAAGTATGGTATTCCTAATAGGATAGGTTCCCTGGTAGGATGAAGAATGCAATGTTTGGGTATCAGAAAGTAAAAGAGTTCTTGAGGATATTGATAAATTACTATCTGCTATGGAAAATTTTATCAGAGCTAAAAGAATTATAGCAAAAACAAGGAGAAATTTGCGTGTTACAAAATGGGAAAAATTTAGGGGTTTTTGTCATTCCTTGAACAGGAACTCTAACATCATATGTATGGAATAAAATTGAAAAATTTGCAAATAATTCTAAACTTAAATCTAAGGAAATTATTATTGACGATGTCTTAGAAAAATCAATTCTAGAGGAAATGGCCACAATCAATATGGACCCATATTTTCATTTATTACAATTTGGTTCTTTTAATAATATCCAACCTTTTAACATTCATGAATTAAATTATGCCTTACAAAATAAAAAATATTCAGCCGCAGGCATGGATGATATTGCCTATTCCATGCTTAAGAATTTACCGTCAAGAGCAAAACAAATTTTGCTGGATTGTTTTAATAAACTTTTGGTAGAAGAAGCAATACCAGCTTCTTAGAAACAATTGAATATTATATTTTTTCCTAAATCTAACAAAGATCCATCTCAAGCAGAAAATTATAGACCAATAAGTACTATGATCCAGAATAGATAAGATTGGCATTTAGAACATCATATTTACTTTAGTAACGAACAAATTGTGGTTCATAAGTGAAGGGGATTTATGATTTTGCGGCATATTTAACCTCATTTATATATAGTGACTTTCTGACCTCAGAAACAGTTTTGGCTGTCTTTCTAGATATCAAGGCAGCCTACGAAAATTTGAATATCTATAAACTCCATAAAGAAATTAATATTTTGAAAATCCCTATTGAATTAAATAATCTAATTCATAAAATTTTTAAAAATAGATTGATTTATACCAGGAAAGACGACGGTTCATTCATGGGTCCATTCTTAGCCACTAAAGGGATTCGACAAGGTTCACCTTTAAGGACAATTCTCCTTAATATTTATTTAACAGAGCTTTTTAAATTAAATGTTGGTGAAGTTAAAATAATAGGTTACGCAGATGATTTAGGGTTATTGTTATTCATTAAGGCTTTCAACATTGAAGCTATGTCACTCAAAATTAGAAATGGTGAATAACTTTCTTAAGAAAACAGATCCATCGTTTGCTCTAAATAATTGTGAAGCAGTATGGTTTACTAAGGGTAGAAGAAAATCTTTACCCCCCCCCCCTTAATTAAAATTGACAATACAAAGATAAAATATAAATCTTCAGTTAGATACTTAGGTTTTCATTTACACAACCACCTCAAGTGGGATATCCATATCGAGTACATAATTATTAATAAAACTAAAAAAGGTCCTAACATTCTGAAAGCTATTTGTAGAGAATGGTGGGGAGCAGACCCTGCTACATTATTAACAATTTTCCAAGCCCTAGTCATTTCGCACTTAGATTTTAGGTCAATTCTTATTAAACCAGTTGGTCAAAATAACTTAAAAAAAATTAAATTCAATGTTTTATGAAGGTTTGTGTACATGATTGGGTTGTATGAGATCTACACCAAGAGCAGCTCTTTTGGCGGAAGCCTCTACTGTTGATTTGGAGCGGAGAAGAAAAAATTTAACTATTAAATTCATAACCAAAATTATCCCATTTTAAAGACCATGCTGAAGAGTCGTAGTTTTCTACTACATAAAATAGGTTACATTAATAATAATAAGGTGACTTATTTGATAGAAATGTTAGGGGAATTCTTATCTTACTTAAACAAAATTTATAAATCTGTTAAACTTCCATGCTATGAAATGGATCATGAAAATCTGATTTTCCCTATCAAAATAGTCAATTGTAATATAAACAAACATGAATAAAGAAAAGTTTAAACTAATCATAGAAAAATACAATAACTCTTTTACCTTGATATACACAGATGTCTCCAGAAAAGATAATAGGGTTGGCTATTGTATTACGATTCCATAGTTAGACCTTAAATTTTTATCAAGGCTTAATGATCTTGTAAATATATGTAAGGCAGAAATAATAGCCATACATGATGCTGTTCAAATTACTATTAAAAGGAATATTAAAAGGGTTATTAATATTATCTTTTCGGACTCTAAAAGTGCTATACAAAAAATGAATAGCAATTTATCCAACGCTAAAGCGGATTACCTGACTTTAAGAACTAAACGGTTAATTTTGTCTTGTCTTGTAGTACCCCCTTGCACGGGAGTTGGATGGCACTGCTACGAGGTAGGGATGGGCAAAAATAACCGGTTTTTAGAATAACCGGTTATTTCAGTTTAATTAACCGGTTAAAATTGCAGTTGTTTTCGTATCGGTTTAACCGATGAACCGGTTTCTAGAAAACATAACCGTAATTATTCGTAACCGGGCTAAAGATTTGGCCGACGCAGATAGTCGAAGTCGATATAATCCGAGTATAATTATATTCGGATATAATGCTGAATTGCCTACGAGTCGGAGTGGAAAAATGACAACACAAAATAGTTGATGTTGATCATAAAGCGTTTTTCCATCACGACAGACCGTTGCATTAGCCACTGCTAGAAACAATACCTACTAAAAATCCATCACGTCAGACCGTTGCCTAGCCACTGCTAGAAACAATACCTACTAAGAAGCCTAATCTCAAATTTTTGGACTTCCGATTCGTCTTCGGTCGAGTGTGCACGTGTCGGGTATCGGCTATTTTGTTCCAGCTTCATATACATATATGGTAGTTTGGGGGCACATGGGGCTTTCAGGGACTGTGTAGATTCCCCGAATAAGATTCGGACGTCCAGCCGGGGGTTAGAGCCCCGTGCATGTACAAGATTTAAATGTGTGTGAATGTCCAGCCGGTGGTGTTCGAACCTTAAAACAAGCCGTGCATGTACAAGTCGGGGCCCCAGGAGTACATACTCGACATACTGGAAGCACCAAAAATAGTATCTCTATCCACCAAGGTGGATGTAGAAGGGTCGCTCTACCTCTTGCTAAGCCTGGATAGGGGTCTGGCTGAATTTTAGAAAGAAAAAGGCCAACAGAGAGTTGTACTACTACTACTAACCTCAAATTTATTTTATTATTTTGATCACGATACACATATAAATTTCGATTGTGTTTGGTGGTTTACTTTTTGCTTTGCTCTTTGCGGAATCTTTTATCTTTTTTGCCGTGTCCTTCATACGTCTAACTTAATATACCAAAAACCAAAAGTGATGTATGGGACTTTTTTTCAAGAAAAGGAAAAGGTAATGCTGGTCTTTGTGTTTGTAATTTATGTGGTAGGCAATATAAATCTGGTGGTGTGACAACCATTCTTCGAAACCATATTCTGCGCAAGCATCCTTTTGCCAAAAGTGGCAAAGGAAAAGATATGCAAATTCTAATGCAGATTTAGACCTTCAAACTCGTGCAAACACTGCCTCTGAAATGGAAGTCAGTAATGAAATGACCTCTGAAGATGAAGGTGAAGAGGAATTGACGGAAAACCAAGAGAGATGCTCAATTGGTTCACCTAATTGTGGATTCCATTATGCCACAAATGCTAATGAGGTATTTTTTATATTATCTATTTTTTACTGGTAAAATAATTTAACACACGTAACTGCAGGTACAAACTGAAACAAAAATAACTGATGATAAGAATGAAGAAGTAAGTGGAACTGGCAGTTCATCTTTTTCTAATCCCATTGCAACATGCAGCAGATCTTTATCTCGCTCTCCTTCACATTCTAGAGGCTCCTCACCCTCGAGAACCTACTCTAGAAGAAGTTTAAACCAAACAACCATTAATGCCCTTTTTAAAGATCAACGGAGCTATGAGGGTAAGTCAGTAACTTAAAGTCAGTACTCTATACGTACTTGTCTGCTATTACAAAAAAAAGAAACAAATAAATATTTATTTAGAATAATGAAATAGAAGAATTTTTTAGGTACAAAGTAATTTCAATATAAAGTTGCCTTTATTGAGCAGTAAGAAACATATATAAATAGCTATATTAGTGGCATGGAATAGTAGTTTATTTTTAAATGCAGTCGCTATTGTGTCAAGAATATTTTAATTGTTAAATGATCCATAAAATGTTTAATTATGGAAAAAAATAAAATATAAGTACAAATATATATTTTTTTGGAAGTTGGAGGAGCAAAGGATGCAGCGCTTACACAAAGCATAATTTTCATGATTTGCAAAGACAACCTTCCTTTAGGATGTACAGAAAAAGAAGGAATGAAATATTTTTTGAAGACTGCAGTACCGCTGTATAAAGCCCCAAGTCGAAAAAAGGTATGATTCGTTTTGTTTAAATTTTATATATTTTTCTAACATTTCTCGTAGGTTACTTCACTTATAGAACAAAAATATAGATGCTTAAATACAATTGTTGGAAAAACACTGTCAGAATGTAGCAGATTAGCGGTAACCACTGACATTGCTACTGTAATGAACTCGACCAGAAGTTTCATAGGCTTACGGCACATTATATTGGTAATAATAATACAAAACGTTTTTAGAATTATCTACTATTTACATTCAATAGAATATTTAAAACAAAAATATTAAGCATTAAGGGTTAATTAAATTGTATATATTTATTTTACATGAAGAAAAAATTACATTAAATAGTATATGTCTTGGTCTCAAAAATCTTACTCCTCATCACACAGCAGTCCATATCTGTGAAGATTTGACCCAAATGTTTGAAGAATGGAACATTGCTAAAACAAATGTGGTCTCGGTAACGACAGATAATGGTGCGAATATTGTTGCAGGTGTAAAAATGTTATTAAATGAGGAACTTCATGTTCCATGTTTCGCACATTGTCTTAATTTGGTGGTGACCAAGGCACTAGGGGCTATTCAAGAAATTGTCACCATAATTGAGAAAGTAAAAAATATCGTGGGGTATTTTAAACATAGCAATGTTGCTCAGGACAGTTTGAGAGACGAACAGAGAAAGGAGGGAAAAACAGACGGAACATTTTTATATCTCAAACAAGAAGTTGCAACGAGGTGGAACTCGACGTTTTATTGTTTGAAAAGGTTTGTACTGTTATCTGGGCATATAGGAAATTTTTTTTGTCATCTGTTCATAAAAAGGCTCCAGTAATGTTAACACCACATGAATTGGCGATCATTGAAGAATGTTTATTATTTCTGAGGCCATTTGAATTGGCCACAAAAGATATATCTGGAGAAACTTACGTTTCTGAAAGTTTAGTGGTACCCCTAATACATTGTATTAAAACATCTTTGCAAAGAATTAGTGTTTCTCAAGATATGTCCAAAAATTTAAAGGAAGAGCTGAGAAGCCAAATTGAAAGACGTCTTACTCCTCTTGAAAAAAATATATTATTAGCGGCTGCAACTATAATGGATCCTCGATTCAAAAAAATCCATTTTGAAAGTGCAATAAATGTGGCAAATGCTATTAATCGCATAAAAATCGAGATTATTAATGAACTGAAAAATCAAGGTCAAGTAGAAGTTAGTAATTCTAATTTAATTGAAACACAGCCACAGAAAGATGAGGTAAGTATCTGGTCTATGCATGATGAATTTGTTGCGAAATCAAAGCAATCTACTTCAGGGTTAAATAATATGGGTACTTTATCAACAGAACTCAAATTATATTTGGACCAACCACCTATCCCAAAGAGCTCTGACTCAGTTAACTATTGGATAAAAAATAAGAGTGCCTTTCGTGGATCCTACAAGGTTGCTCTTAAGTATATGACTATACTTGGAGCATCCGTTTCATCGAAAAGAACAATTTCATTGTTGAATAATGTTGTTACCGATCACAGAAGTCGGTTAACGCCAGATCACACTAACCAGCTGCTTTTTCTTGGTTCTTTGGACAACAAGTACTGGAGAATGTAAATGAAACTAGTTTTTGAATATGTATTAAGCTATTTTTGTTATCTATGTAAATAAAACTCGTTTTTCTTAATTAACTTATATTTCTCGTCAACAATCTATGCGTTGGATAGTATCAATGTGAAAATTAACCGGTTTTTTGGTTAACCGGTTTATTTTGGAAACTTTTTTTAAACGGTTAAGTTATCTTTATAAATTACCGCTTATCAGATAACCGGTTTATTTTCGATAACCGCCCATCTCTACTACGAGGCAATTTGCCTGCACCCCCTTCGTCCGGCGCTTAAACAGGGGCAGAGCTACCCTTCTGCTTGTGTTACACCATTTTATTATAAAATGGTTACACCTTATTCCAGTTTGAAGGGCTTTGTATTCGGTGGGAACCTCCAGTAAGATGGGCCTGAGCCCCTGGTGATTCCCGACTTTTGCGCAAATGTATTAAATCTCAGAAATGACCCTTTATGTGAATGCGGATTGATTGAAGACCCTGCATGAAGTCAATCAAACTAATATCTTGTTTTCTAAATTGCAACAAGATTAAATTATAATGCTCAGCTTATTAACCCAACATCCTTTGTGAGGTCTTGAATGTTTACCCTATATTCCTGTGTTGTATTGTTCTTACTAATTTTAGCCCCATATAGTTTGTTCTTTCTACATAGTTTATGAATATGAATTGCTGCTATATGTCTATTGATTCACAGCACTTTTAATCTTCTGCTCAAGAAATAAGATAGGTGGTCACGATATGCTTTAAGAGCCAGGCGTTTTAAAATTACTAGATGTTTGATTTTAGTAATAAATTATTTGTTTGTGAAGTGCTGTTTAAATCACAGCACTGTCAATATTTTAAGCTGTTTCCGTTTGGTACATTGTTATTGAGCTGTTCTGTGATTTGCTCTTTTTTGGAATAGCGCTCAAAGTAATCACCATAAAGTAAAGTATTTGTTCTAGAAATAATAAGACTTGCAACAACCAAAAAAATCACATTACACAATCATGATTACTATTCAAGGCTAAATTTAATTTATCATACTACTATTAAAAACTTTATACACCATTTTTCCTCTATGAATTAATTTTCATTCGCCATTCTTTCAAGAATGCGGTTAAACTCACTGTTATAGGAATTTGTCTAAATATGGTTTAAAAATTTCAAAATAAAGTCACAGATAAGAATGATATAATCATATATTAATCACTTTACAACGCTACCGAACATTGACAATAGACTAGATGGTTCACTCTAAGCCCCGCCCCCAGTATTTTCTCCTTGCCCCGTCCCGGAACCTGATGAAATGCTGGTTAACCGCTCAGGCTGTAACGGATAGTATACCTGATTTTATGTAAACTTAATAGTATACCGGCTATGATAGTTTAAGCGTGGGTTTATCCTATTTGTTGTAAATATGTGTTTATATGGGCGCCAGGCGCCAGACATTCCTTAACTCTGTAATTGTCAAGTACTTCCAATAAAAGCTTAAAAGAACTGACAAAAATTACTTGATAGACGTTGAGAATCGCGGAATCTCGTTTCTTGCAGGAAATGAAAGATATTCTTAAAAACAAATTTACAATAATTTATTCAAATAAATGAAATTGAAATGAATCAGTTTAAAATAGTAACTTGGTTGAACAAATTTCTTTTAGAGTTTGAGAATTAAATCAATTAAATCAATTAATTAAATTGAAAAGAAATGAAAAATCAACAGTGATTTAAACAAAATCGGCAAAAAGTTGAAACTCTATTACTTAAGAATTAAATCTATGAACAAAAATACAAGATTCGTAAATGATTCTGATACTCAAGTTTACTCAGAAAAAAAAATATTAAACTTGACTTATGCACCCTTCTAATTAAGTGCAAAACAAATGAAAGGTCCACAAAAAGTTGATTGAATAGAAAAGTTCAAAAAATGAGCAAAATACTAATCAAGTGTTTACTTCAAAATTGTGAATTTGTAATTATGCAAATTCCCACAAGTCAAATTCTTGCATTAATAAAACTGTAAATGCAAAAGATACAATATTAAACCGATCGACATTTCTCAAAATGTCAATTGTTCTCAAAAATCCCGCCCAGGTGAGCGTTAAGTGCCACAAGAAAGGTAAACAAAGCAAATTAATTTAAAAATTTGGCAAGGAGCTAGAATTACAAAGAGAAAAAGTATGAATTTACCGTCCGCTGTCGGTAGAGAGAAAAAGTAAAAATCCAAGGTGAGCTCTCCAAAAATTCAATATTATAATATTTCATAAACTAGAAATAAGGAAAGATAACTCACCTTAGATTCCAGAAAGTGGGATTTCCCAATTCCTCTATCGACAGCAAACTGTAGGTTTAATGGTTAACAATACGTCTCTTACTAAATTTGGCAAGGGCCTATAAGTCACTGGATGACCTCAGAAAACGTCGGATTGGTACCAGAAATTTGCTAAAAACGTAAAAATCCAACAGAAATTGGTAATGAAATGATGTTATAGTTAGAAATCCTCTTTGCCAATTTCCAACTGCAAAGTTACATTATTCTGTAAAAGTTAACAAAATTCACGACAAATATATCAAATTATATTCAATAAAGGTCCCAATAAGATCACTTACTCAACAATATTTCCAAAAAAGTGCCAAGATGGCCACGATGATATGAGAATATAAATTACAAATTTAGATATTAGAAATCTACCTCAGATATCTAATCAGAAATATTGTTGGACAGGTCACGGTTTTAAAACCCTTTCACATTCTGAAAATTGTCCTAAAACAGAAAAATAACTTCGATAAACTTAAAAACTGAATGCCAAAAATCGCACTCAGCAAAAATAAATGGCTTCGCTCACCTAGACGATAAATCAAAGACAAAAACTGGCCGTTCGATTTCAATACCTGTTCGCACCGCGCACCAATTTAGGAGGGAGACGACTCATGAATTATTAGAATTATTATGCCCCTCTATTACCAATGACTAGCACAATAAAAATATTGTTATAGAAAACGATGTAGATATACTACTCGTACAGTTTTAATACAGTTACTTTATACAAGACAGTGGCGACAATCGATGTGTCGATTTTTATTGGCCGGGCTAGTTTTGCCTCCTCATGGCGGACGAGGCAAAATTTTCGTTGTTTATCTCTTGTGAACGTATTCTTTCGTATTTTGGTTGTCCTTTTTTCCTTATAAGACCGTAGTTATTGGTGTAACTTTACTTTGTTGTAAATATAGTGTCGTTAAAAACATTTAAGGAGTTTCATAACACCATAAAAGTTTAGTGTCTGTGTTTGTGTGTTAAAGAGTGATGGAAGATATAGCGAAGTGTCTATACCCAAAAACTTTAATTTTTCTAGGCTTAAACTTAATTACAGTTACATTAATTAATTATTAATTATACAATATTGCTGAATATTTAATGCAAATTATTAAACGAACATCAGAAACTTGTGATATTTGTTTACGTAATGTAGCATCGAAAACGCCTTTAGGTATATAAAATAAAAACTTTTCGAAGTTTGTAAAGAGTGCTCAAAAACTACGAAAACATGACTTTCATAATAAAAATAATTTTGAAAATGAGTTTTTTAAAACAGCAAATTTAAAAAAATGTAAATTTAAATTAAGAACAAAAAAGCCTTGTATGATAACTGTTCCACAGAAAACGCGATTAGTCGAATATTCGAATTTCGATTAGCCAAATATTCGAAATTTTTAACTAACAAAAAATTCGAATTTAAAATAGTCAAATATTCGAATACAATTCCGAGTCCTAATATAAACACTAGTAACATTCTAGTCATCTAATGATAATTAATAAATTAAAACTTTAAGAAGCATCTTTCTTCATAAAACTTATTTACTTAATTGCCAAATAACCTACAGCATAAATAAAATAAATAGTTATAATAATGAATTACTCTTTTTATTTTAAAAAATACAAGCCTAATTTTTTAAAAAACATTATTACTTAGTGTGACATATAGCATAACAATAATAATTATTAAATTTGCAAACTGTCCTAAACACACATCTTTTATTCATAACGGTGATATTTTATTGCAGCTATCCGGATTTTCGATAAAACAGACTAAATTAAAATTTCGTTTTAATCACTATTTTATGATTTTAATATCATATTTTATAGGTAAATGTCTGAAAAATAGTTAATTTGAAAGAAAATATCTGAATATCCTATGCTAATAATTCAAACCCGCCATACATTTTGCCTCCTAATGGCGGATGGGCGGAGCTAAATTGCTGCTTGTCGCCACTGTCTTGTATAAAGTCACTGTAAGTTT
This sequence comes from Pissodes strobi, assembly GCA_016904865.1. NCBI lineage: Eukaryota > Metazoa > Arthropoda > Insecta > Coleoptera > Curculionidae > Pissodes > Pissodes strobi. The sequence goes on along the minus strand of MU188535.1, from coordinate 254 downwards.
TAACAGTAGCTCCACCTATGTATAAATGATTTAAACTTTTATTGAAACCTTATCCAATTGCAGAAATCAGCCGTATGTAGAAATTTGCATAAAAATCACTTTGTTAGAAAGAAATCTTAAAATATGAAAAACCATGTAACGAAATAGTTATTATTTCGTTACAAGGCCTCGTGCCACGTTTCACCCCGCCTGGTCTAAAGTCTGGCGTCTCGCTTTTGTAAGCGCTACATCAAAAGCACCGACTGAGAGTGGAC
>MU188534.1:0-39532 GCA_016904865.1 Pissodes strobi | reverse complement strand
CTTCTGATTCCCAATAACAGTCTCAATTTGTATGCCACCTGCTAATTCCACAGATAGCTTGTTGCCATTAGCCACTGTGATTTCTTTCAATGGAATATTGTTGTGCACGTTTTCCAGCCATTCCATCCTAGATGTCAAATGAACACTACACACGGAATCTATGTTCCAATCTGATCTGCTAAACTATCCTGTCAAAAACACTGTTTTAATGCAGTGTTTTTTGCATTTTGCGAATCACCTCGATTTTTTTTGCTTTCTGCGGGTTCCAGACATTTATTCATAAAATACCCCTTTTTGTTACACTGCTGCTGTCCCTTGTTGTTGTTTTATTTACGTTTCTTCGGTTGTCATTCTGGTTTGTTTTGCCATTACCATCGTTACCAAACTCGTTAACTTTCGTCGCGAACGCGTCACCTGTTTTACTTTCGCAGCGCCCCCTAAATGCATGTCGAGTAACCTCGGTTTTATGGAGTCAGCTGTGACGTCAATTCCGGCATATTCGATTGCTATCATCATTGGTTCAAATTTGTCTGTTAAACCTGCAAGCATCAAGCTTCCTATTAACTCCTGACTCAATTTGAAACCACTTCTTTTTAGCTTCTGAGAAGTGTCTATAATTTGGTTGAAATATTGATCCATAGTCTCACAATTCTCTAGTCCTAAGAAATTCAATTTACGAAGCAAACTAATTTTTCGGGCAAATCCAGAGTCTTCATAAAGTCTTTTCAACTTATCCCAGACTTCTTCGCTTATACTAACACCCTTCTTAGCAGGCCACTCGGTACATACAATATTTTTATGCCTAGTAAACAATAGGCATTTATTTAGGCATTATTACGAATATATCCCAAATTATTTCAATAATTAATGCTTCTCATTAAAAATTAATAAGCATATTATAATACATCCAAACTATTAAATTGATTTACACATGAGATTTTGGATATTGGTGTCTTACTTCTTTAATTTTTTAGGTCCCAATTTTAATTATTAACGGCCGCGGTATTTTAGTGGATAAAAAGTGGCAATGAAAATTTTATATTTTGAAAACGATAATATTTTAAACAAAAACCAATCAGGTTTGCAATTTATATTTTATATTTTATAAATGCATTTCCCGTGATAAAATATTCTAGCTGCAAGGGGATAGTTGGGAATATAAAAGTATGACTTTTAAAATATTTAAGCTAAAGCTATGATAGAGTATCATATTATCTTCTAAACATGTTTTCAATTAAACTGTGTATAGCGCATCATTCCCCAAGCAATATTATTTTTTAATTAGAACTTTATACCTTTATTTTTAGAGCACTTTGCCTTTTCGCATTTTATATTATAGACTTTGCATATTGATATCAAAATAAAAATTAATACCTTTCTTTTAAACAGCGTTTACCTGTAATAAATAAGGAGGCATTAAATATATGAAATCAATACTTACCACTTTCATTTGAGGACTCTGAATAAAGCTTTGGATTTTGTTTCAAGCTAGTCCATCGCCGACCGATACCCCTCTTTATCGTGGAATTATCCTGAAAGTGAAAATCTTAATCAATTCAATTCAATCTGGAGAGGGCATGTAAAATAATTAATTATCTTATCCAATATCCTTGGAAATGGAAAAAGGTAGTATGCGGGGTGCCACAAATTTGAGTCTATGCCGTAATTTGCTTTTATAGCCGACGTTTCGCAATTTCTGTAGCGACGTCATGTTGATTTTTTTTAAATGTGAACCTGGTCTATTTTTACGTCATTTTGACGAATTTTTAACCCAAAACTGAAACGTATTTTGGTAAAATTGAATATCAAGGTCTTGTTACTTAAAGTCATCTTCGTTGATTTTATGAATTTGCTTAACATAGTCCCGTTAACTATAATTTATTAATATTGAGTTTAAAAATTAAAATGTTGTATTTAAGGAACTAATAACATGATAATAGAAATACATAAATTATTTTGTTTTTAATTCCATTAAAGCTAAAATATTAACAAACTAAGATACTAGAAGGAAATACTTTACAGCCAAAAAATGTATTACTCTAAGCACAAAAATTTGAAATATTCGTATCTATATTTTATAATTATTTTAGAAGCAATAAAAAATATAAATTTCACCAAAAAAAAATCAATCTAAAAATGTTGTAAAATGTATAGAAAAGGATTCGTGTTCAACGTGAATATCTAAATTTAACTGTAAAAATAATAAATCAAAAAAGGATACAAAAAAAATAAATAAAAACAAGTTTATTTAAGATTTAAAAATATAATATTTTCAATAAATTACTTAGATTTATTTATGGAATTTCTTTAGGACATGTCTCTTTGATTGTCCTTTAAAATAGTCTTCCATGCAAAGACTGATTTCTTGCTGGCAATTTATTATCTATTGGAACATTTATAATTTTTTGTGGATGCTAATAATAAATCCTACTTGTATTTTAGTTGTTAATAATTTAATTTTTATTGGAATCAAGAAGAGAATATGTCTTGTCACTTAAAGTCATCTTAGTGGTTTTATGAATTTTTTAATATGGTCCTGTTAACTACAATTTAATATAAATATTAAACTTAAAAATTAATTGTTGCATCTAATTAACTAGTAAATAATACCTGTCTAATTTACATCATGATAGAAATATATAAATTAATCTCTTCTTATTTCCAATAAAAACTGAAATATTAAAAAACTAAGATAATAGAAGAAAATAATTAAAAAATAAAAGATGTATTACACAAAACACAAAAATTTATAAATGTTCAAATAAATTGCCGTTTACATTTATGCATCGTATATTCTTTCATTATGCCTTTTTGATTGCAATTTAGATTACCTACTCTTCCATATAAAGACTTACATTTTTGAACTATTCTTAAGCTTAAATAATCTAAATTGTTTAGAAAGGTTTTATAAACAAATTTCTTGCTGGTAAATTATTATCTTTTTCAGTCATTTTATGGCCTTTTAAATATGGTCCTGTTAACTACAATTTAATATAAACATTGAATTTAAAAACTAAATTGTTGTACTTAATTAACTAATAAATAATACCATATCATAATAGAAAAATACCTAAATTAATTTCTTCTTTTTTCCCATAAAAACTAAAATATCCCATACGGAAAAATCAGCAGGTGTTAAGTTCGGATTTCTTGCTGGCCATTTATTATCTATTAGAACATTTATAATTTTTTTTGTGGATGCTAGTAATAAATTCTTCTTGCATTTTAGCTGCTAGTATTTTAGTTTTTATTGGAAATAAAAAAAATAATGCAATTATTCTATTAAGCTGTAAATTAAACAAGTATTATTAGCCAAATATATACCGCAAATTAGTTTTTAAATTCAAATTATGGTTAACAGAATCTTATTAAAAAATCCATAAAATCATTGAAGATTTTAAGCGACAAAGCATTGATATAAAATTTTAACAAAATGTGTTTTGGTTTTAGTTTAAAAAAATACCTAAAAGCGACGTAAAAATCCGACTCTTTCTTATTTAAAAAATAATAATAACATGACGTCGGGACATAAAATACTAAATACTACTAGAAATATCATTTATATTTCAAACACTTACAAAATTAAGCTAAAAATCTATATTCCAAAACTTCATTATTTTTCGGATATCTTCGGAATTATGTGGAACCTCTTTTTAATTAATATTTTGGTCGTTACTTATTTTTCTCCCATTGCATTTTAAATATTAAATTTATATCTATTTATTTTATTTGGCATAATCAAGGCTTTTATTTCCTTTTTAAATATATCAGGAAAAAAGGACATGATTACACTTGATTTTCGATACTTTCTAGCAGTACCTCTTGGTATCGATACTTTCATATGGTATCGAACAATAGTATCGATACTTTTATGCCTAATAGGTGTCGAAACATTACTAGTATCGTGAGGTCCCGAGTGAGGTCCTTATTCTGAATACCAGTTTGAATTTGTTACAATTGTTAGTAATAAGACTGGCACGTTCATGAAATAGGTCCCAGGTTTAAAGTTGTAAATATGTTCTATATTGTTGCAATGGATTCATCTTTTTGTACCAAATAATTACTTTTAGTGACCTGAATATTATACTTGGTTATCTTTGTAAAAACTGAAAACGACAATGAGACGCTTAAAAATTAGGTAATTCATTGAACTAAAGTCGTTGAATTGTTTAGAAAACATAGTACTTATTTATAAATATACTTCACCTTGAAAACACTACAATTATTTACCTACAAACGCCTCAATAAGACACAAATCAGTCATTCTCATTATAATGAGCCATTGATTTGTCAAAGGTGGAATCGAAATATGAGATTCAGGTATAGCATGAACGTGTAATTATTTGGTACAAATAGGTCCAAAATGCCGACTTTATGCAGACATATTATTTTTCTTATGAAAATGAGAAAGAAAGCACCGTTAACTTGGATAAAAAGAGCCTTATATCACACACGAGTTTTTGAAAATTATTTTCAATACGAATCTATTGGAACAGGTGACAGATGGTATCAAATTGACAGCATCTTCGATTTGACACTCTAACTTGACAAATTTGAATAACACGATAAGCACTTTTTTAACATTGAAGTTGATTTCAACACGTGTGCGATACTAATAATTTTCTTAAGAAGCTAGAGTGCCTTTTATCCTCCTTTTTATAGGTGGTCGTAAAATATAGTGTACATTTCTCATGTGAAAGTATGTTTTCAAACTCAAACGTTGCGGTACGAGACAATCTCGTCTGACAACTAGTACTTTCAGCACTTGTTATGCAATTAGTGGATGGAATTAGTATATTCCCCACTATCACTCATGAGAACGAGAATAAAACCAAAGTGCTTTTCATCGCTAGTGGTGAAAATAATATACTATTTCAACAGTAGCGTGTTGAAGCTTTAATTTTAACACACGTGTGATATTAATTGAGTTTTTAAACATCGAAAGAGTGCCTTTTTGTATAATTTTCAAAGGTAGTCGTTGAAAAATAGTGTAAGTACATTACTCGAGAGAAACTACGTCTTTCTACGAGCATGCATAAAGCACAAACTTTACGCACGTATTTGTGTGCGGCAATTAAAACTTCTCAAAAAATTCATAGGAAAGGAAATTTCAGTAACTAGGCTAATTTATGCAGGGTTGCGAGCCTTAGTTTATTTTAAATGAAGCGTGAAGGCTGTGTGCATGTTTAAATTGAAGGTTCTGTTTAAATTTAAGAGGTACGTTTTTAGAAATTTTAACTGTGGCGAACTTAGGTGTGACATCCTTCCTAATGCAATTGTTGAGGAACCATATATCGACTTGAGCGGTTGCCCGCCTCAAAGAAAGTCTTCTGTATCCTTCAGCCAAATCTACCATACTACAGTTGATAATAAATGAATAGTGAGTGTGTGCATGTACGTAATGTACTAAATGAAAAACTTTTGTATTCCATGCATACATTTAATCCAAAAGGACATCATGATCAGCGTAATAGAGCGCTTTCGGCGATTGCCATCATCAGTGTTAACTGCAAAGTGAGTAAAAGAACCACCCATTAGTGGAAACCAGTAATAATTTAAAACTACCGCCATTTCTTGACATATTTCCTTTTGCGTCTGCGGTCTTCCGTTTACTTGTCAAACTTGTCAACTGAGACATGTTTGTCGTTTCATCAAAACGTGGTTCCCACGTCGGTCGCCCTGTTAATTGTTTTAATTATGTGAATTTTTTTTAAAATGAAAAGTGTTATCTAAATTTTAATGTGACCGTTGTCGTTTTGATGTAGTTTGTGCCTCTTGTGGATATGTTCTTTTGTTCCAACTGACAAGTGAGTGAAAAAACTTCTACCATTTTCTTTTCCTTTTGCTTAAAATCACATAAAAAATAAACTTATCTTTTTATTTTATAGTTTTAATTATCAATTTTTATCTTAATAAATTCAGAATTCAAAAATTAAAATCTAAAATTCAAATTTTCATTTTTATTTTCACCATAGGTTACTCCATTTGCAAATTTTTTCTCTGTTCAACCCAAAAATTTTACAGCTTTTGCTTGTTTCCACTCATGGGTGGTTCTTTTACTCACTTTGCAGTTAACACTGATGATGGCAATCGCCGAAAGCGCTCTGTTACGCTGATTATGATGTCCTTTTGGATTAAATTTATGCACGGAATACAAAAGTTTTTCATTTAGTACATTACGTACATGCACACACTCACTATTCATTTATTATCAACTGTAGTATGGTAGATTTGGCTGAAGGATACAGAAGACTTTCTTTGAGGCGGGCAACCGCTCAAGTCGATATATGGTTCCTCAACAATTGCATTAGGAAGGATGTCACACCTAAGTTCGCCACAGTTAAAATTTCTAAAAACGTACCTCTTAAATTTAAACAGAACCTTCAATTTAAACTTATAAAATATGAAATTTGTAAACACTACGCCAGACTAGATTTAGTAAATTGTCAACTCAAGATTAATTATGACAACTTTGTCAACCAATTTGATCGCGATCAGTTTTCTGAATTTTCTAATACCATATCCGATGAAATTTCGGAAGCTAAAAATCTTAAATTTTCAAGGGTGAGGTCAAAACTCGACTCTCTTATCAAACAAAAAATTAATTCCAACGTACAGCGATTCAACTCTACTTCTAGAAGATTCTCCAATTTTAAATTTCACGATGGAATACAAAATTTGACTGGTACAGTTTTTGATACTGATGAGCTTGAGTTATTGAATATGGGGCTTAAACATTGTTTGAGACCCTTGCTGTCTGAGGCTAATGTTCTTCGGTTCGCTGTCGAGCTTGACGTCTTGGTTGAGCAAAGCACTAATGACTCTGCCGTTAAAAAAAGAATCCGCAATAACTTCCACAACATTCTATACAACACAAAGAAAAACCTTTCTAAATTCAACACTCGTTCCTCTAATCTTTACTTTAAAACTTAAAAAGAAACTCAAATCAAAAGTTAAAAAAGAAAATCTCATTATTTCAAAGGCAGATAAGGGCAACTGTTTGGTTATTCTCAGAAAGACAGATTACATTTACAAAGTTGAGACATTTCTAGTCGACAATATTTTTCTCTTTTACCTAATAACCCTTTTAATAACTTTATAAGAAAAGTCACCAGATTTATCAAACACTTCAGTGTTTTCTTTGAAGAAAATAATGCTAGAAAAAATCTAATTTCTAGTAATCCTACAATACTAAGGTTGGACGGCCCCCCAAAAATCCATAAAATAGATACACCGATCAGGCCTGTGGTAAGTTTCACCAACACACCACCGGTCTACGTTTTAGCTCAGTTTACATATAACCTAATCAAGGATATTACTAAGTTCTCCCCTACATACTTGGTAAGTAATTCCATCTCGTTAATTAATAAACTTCAGAATTTACAACTTCCGCAAAACTGTATTATGGTCTCATTTGATGTTTCTAACCTTTTTACCACAGTACCAAAGAGTGAAGCAGTACAACTTGTTGGCGATCTTCTTTCTCTATGTGAGGTCAATGATCAACATAAAATTAATTTATTGCCTCTTCTCAACCTTTGCTTGTCTCAAGATTTCTTTCAACTTAACAATAAATATTACAAACAACCTGATGGCCTAGCAATGGGCAGCTGTCTTTCACCATTCCTAGCAGACGTTTTTACGAACAATTTAGAAAATGTACATATAGTCACACCCAACAATAGGGCAATTTTACATTGGTTTCGTTATGTAGACGACTATTTTTGCTTCTTAGACTGCGATGAACAGGGAGCCAATGTTCTTTTAAGCAAGTTGAATACTATTTATCCCAACATCAAGTTTACAGTCGAACTTCAGGTTGATAAAAAAACTTAATTTTCTGGACATCACTGTTCGCAGATCGTTGGACGGTCTTGATTCTCAATTTATAGGAAACCTACTCAGACAGATCACACCATTTCGTGTCAATCCCACCATCCGTGGCAACATAAAATGGCAGCCTTTCATTGCTACGTCAATATGTTACTTAATTTACCACTGTCTACAATTGAATATAATAAAGAAGTCAATATAATCAAACAGATCGCCTTTAACAATCAATTTGATCCCAGTCTTATTGATAAGCTAATTAATAAAATAAAAATTAAAAAACTTAGAAGGGAACTCTCGAACAGCCTTTTAGTTAATTCCACTAAAAAACATTTTTCCATCCCTTTTCTTAACATTCAGACTGACAATCAAGTTTCTAAAACCATTCGCCATTATGTCAGTAATTCTCTTGTTTCTTTCAAAAATAAAAATAGATTACAAACTTGTTTAAACAATACTAAGGATAAAATCGAAACTCTTTTAAAAAGTGGAATTTATAAACTGTCTTGCAATTCTTGCGAGATACATACATAGGTAGAACATGCAGACCCCCTCAGAGTTCGCATTAGTTAACATTTAAATAGGAACAGGAACTCTGCTTTTGGTGAACACCTGCGTGATCATAACCACAGCTTCAGCCCTAACTCTAATGCTAAAATTCTTTATAACAACTCATCTAAAAACTACAATAGGCTGGATTTTCTGGAAGATATCGAGATCAACGGCGAGCTGATGACAAACAACCATTGCCTTAATACTCAAGTTAATCTTAACAGATCTTATATACCTTTACACAGGCGACTTCTTGATTGAAGTTCCTCGGTCTACACACCCTTAACATTTTTACTTAATTAAGTACTTTCTTTCTCTCAAAAAATATATAAAAAATAACTTTTTAATACTTATAGCATAAGAGAATTTAATTTACTTTTATCTAGTTGATGGAGCTCAGGGTAGTCTCTTCTCCTTATTAGTTAAGCTTTTCTTTTCTTTCCATTTTCTTGAGTAGAGTTAGTCCAGGCTAGTTCTTCTCTTAATTAGTTAAGCTTTTTCTGATTCTTCCTGTTTCAATTCTTCGAGTAGATTTAGCTCAGGCTAATTTCTTCTCTTCATTAGTTAAGTTTTTCCTCGCTTTCCTTTTTTTCATTTCCTTGAGTAGAATTAGCCCAGGCTAATCTCTTATCTTAATTAGTTAAGCTTTTCTAGTTCTTCCTCTTTCATGAAGTAGAGCTGGCCCAAGCTAATCTCATCTTAAATAGTTAAGCTTTTTCTTAAATCTAGTTTTTCTCAGACCTTTCAAATCAGTTTGTTGGATCTAGTCTGGCACAGTGTTATTTCCTCTATAATTTAAGTAAAATTTTGTAAAATTAGATATTTAACATTTTTCCTCTCTCTTACATTACTTTGTTTTCAAATTTAAAACTACCGCCATTTCTTGACGTATTTCCTTTTGCGTCTGCGGTCTTCGGTTTACTTGTCAAGCTTGTCAACTGAGATATGTTTGTCGTTTCATCAAAACGTGCTTCCCACGTCGGCCTGTTAATTTGTTAATTGTTTTAATTATGAGAACCTTTTTTAAAATGTAAAGTGTTATCTAAATTTTAATGTGACCGTTGTCGTTTTGATGTAGTTTGTGCCTCTTGTGGATATGTTCTTTTGTTCCAACGGACAAGTGACTGAAAAAACTTCCACCATTTTCTTGCTTAAAATCACATAAAAAATAAACTTATATTTTTATTTTACAGTTTTAATTATCATTTTTTATCCTAATAAATTCAGAATTCAAAAATTCAAATTTAAAATTCAAATTTTCATTTTTATTTTCGCCATAGGTTACTCCATTTGCAAATTTTTTCTCTGTTCAACCCAAAATGTTACAGCTTTTGCTGGTTTCCACTAATGGGTGGTTCTTTTACTCACTTTGCAGTTAACACTGATGATGGCAATCGCCGAAAGCGCTCTGTTACGCTGATTATGATGTCATTTTGGATTAAATTTATGCATGGAATACAAAAGTTTTTCATTTAGTTAGTTTATTCTCTTTTCCTAAATTTTTGGTAATGCCCTATATTTCAATTTGAAAACAAGCAAGATTTTTAAGTACTATGCTGTATAATGACAAAATATGATCAAAATATGATTATATGTCAAGCAATAGTAAGCTCACCTCTTTGTTGATTTTGACACCTACCTAATACCAGATTTTTCCTCCGTTTCCATGTCACAGGGAAACTACAAACATTGTAAAAAGTCGTACGGTATGGTATGATGCTTGTAAAAGAAATATTATTCCAAACACGTGCGCAAGGTGTCTTTCCTGCCCTTGAAACATATCCGAACTCCATTTCGCGATATTAGGCTACCTGTTTTGGGTCTTAAAAAGTATACCTTTGCGCACTTGTTAGGGTATTGTAGTTTTCCTAACAAGTTATATTTTCCCGCACGCGAAAGCAGTTAGACGAACGATGCGAAGCGGAGTTCGGATAAGCTTTAAGCGCGGAAAACTACTATGCGTACGTGTTAGGAACAATATTTTTTCTACAATTGACATGAAAAACACCAACTCATAACTACCTATTTATTATTATTAGCAACATGTCTTCCTTTTGCAACGCGACAGTACTGACAAACCAGGAAATGACATCTAGTACGACATTTTTACCTTCACGATCTGCAATAAATTTAAAAAATGCGACCAACTGCATGCACATTTAATATTAATGTTGTTAATAATAATAAATAGGTAGTTATAAGTTGATGCTTTTGATGCCAATAAAAATTAAAAAAAATGTATAGTTATTTCACTCATAGAAAAACATTGTTCCTAACACTTGCGCAAAGTAGTTTTCCCCCACTTAAAGCTTATCCGAACTTTTATCAAGTGTGATTTTATAAGTGTGCCGGAAATTTTTTTTCCCGTGGGAAAGTGCTACTTTGCATATGCAAAAGTGTGCGCAAAGTAGCTTTTTTGCGATCACTCGTAGAAAAATACCGATTTCAATCTCCGAGAATTTTCGCATTCGGTTAACGTCTCATGCCAAAAAAACTTCGTTTGAAAACTAATGTTTTCAACCTTTGTTTTGAAAATACTATTTCGAAACCGACATCTTGGAGATAGATCTACTTCGAGACCTTGCAAAATACTAGTGTTTTTAAATTGTATTCACAAAAGCGTTCAATATTTCAAAAGGCTTAACTAAATTACTAAGATGTAAAAAGAAATACAAACCACAACTAATGTCTATGAATAATGCGAATACAATACATTGTTTCCTCAGGTCAGCATAAGAGCAACAACTTTAAAAACTTGTTTCGCCAACTTTAGGTAACTACTTATTGTAGTTTAATCGGTCCCGCATACTTTTCTCAGGGTATTATAATTTTCATGTTTTCTAAGGAGGAAGTACAAACTTTTTTAATTACCTCACCGATTGCAAAATAATTTAACTGACCTAGTTTTATACTCATATCAATTTTGAGTAATTAGCAAGAAATTAAAGCCCGATTAAAACCCGCGGATCAAAGAAAATTGCGGCAGCTGCATTTCATATGAATTTGCCGGTTGACTTATAATGGAGTTAAATGTTCAAAGGTTTCAAAATATTGCCAACTAGGTTTCTGTTATATGAAAAGTACACAGTGATAAATTTGAACTAGAATTTGGAAAATGTTATATGAGTTGTTATGCTTAATTTATAAACTGACTGATAATCAATCAAGATAACAGTAACACGATTTAGTATAAATGATTAAACAAAGCTCAGAAACTTCTAACGTCTTCTAGTGAAACCTCTCTCTGAAGACAAGTTCCCTTCATCCATTGGGTGTCCAGGCTCTCTGTGCCACTTCCCTCCGGAAGAACATTTATTACGGTTCTACAGAGATAAATTTTTTACCTAATCTGACGTTGTTTGAGTAACATCATTTAGAAACATTATTTATTAAAAAGTAACTTCCGACGAAAAGACATGCGCACCACAGTTTTGCATCTGGTATTCTATTTTTTTTTTAAATTGTAATGTCCTAAATATACATTAAGACCAACTTGATACCTGAACTCATGGCATAATTAATTAGTATGCTTACTTAGCCGCAACTAATTAAGGTACACAGCATGTAAGCAAATGTTGAGGAAACGTCTTTTAACGGTTATAAGAAATTTTAAAGCGTCCATAAAAATCTGCATAAAATAGGGGCCAATATAAATTTCATATAAGTGTTCGTTATTAAAGTCCTTTAATAGGATACGTAAATCGTATTAAAATTTTTATAGCAAGTATTAGAGTTTTTTAGTCCCTATGCGATTATTGATTAACTCGCATTAAAATTATGCTCGTGAGCTGAGAAGTTCTTAATTTTGTGAGAGTCTTCGCTCTTTTATTTAGTTATGACGCTAAATCGTTAATTTTAAGACAGTTAAAGTTTTCAAAATAGTAACAACAAGAGTTGTATACATTATGAGTGCGACAAGGGTGTTACTATAGTCATGAGTGGCACATGTTGCTATAATTGCTGCAATTTTCAATGATAAAATTAGACTTTGACACAAAAAATTATGATTTTTATACGTTGTGTCAAGTAGATTTTCAAAAAATTAGTTACGTAATAAGACTTATTACATCAACGACGATGTAATGAGTTTACATACCTAGTAACGCAATGACTCGTATTACGTAACCCAAATAAGTCAAAATAAATGACGTAGCTCTTACTCTATAGGATCTAGATAAAATTCTTTACTTTCAAATTGACATCGCTGTGATTAATAAGTACTATAAAAAAACGTGAGATTTTAAAACATTATTATCTCTATATATTTCACTAAGCGGACCCAGATAATAAATACCTAGTTATTTATGAAACAAGTACATAAAAATGTTCGTTACTTATAAGTTACATATAATTTTTTTCTAATGCCAGGAAATAAATACTGTAAATTAAAATTAAAACAATTTACTTTACGCAGTGCAACCTAGTAGTGCCTAAAAAAATTTAAAAAATTTTAAATGTGTTAAAAATATGAAACAAGATTATGGGACTACTTGAAACTAATCATCATAAAACAATTTCTGACTGCATAATGGTATACATATAATGTATAATACTCCATGGAGCATTTACATATTTTTACATAAAAAAATTCACAGTCCTTCACAAAGATGCAACCGGGGGAGACATTGAAAATGCCGAAGCAAAATGCAACGCTTACTAAATTTGAGATCTGAGAAAACTCATAATTGTGTGGAAATATAATAGTTGATAGAAGTTTGGGTGAGATCAGGTTAGATTACGTAAGTTTATTTACCAAAATATACCAAATAAATGCATATACTTAAAGTTTCGTTCCTTTTTACAATTTATAACGTTATAAGTGTGGTTGAAAAAGCATAAGACCATTTGCATTCGCTTCGTCTGACATTCCTGGATTTAACGATATGAGACACGACTAGTCTGTCGTGAGAAACTAAAAGTCACCCGCACCCACCCTTAACACAATCTAATGTAAAAAATGGCTTTTAGCATATTACGTAAGTTTAGTCTACCAAAATATACCACATAAATGCATATTACTTCATGTTTCGATCGTTTTTACAATTTACAACATTAGTGGTGGTTGTAAAAACTGCATTCGAGTTGTCTCTCAATCCTCGATCTAACGCGGTTAGTTTCACATAGTATCAACTTATTTTAGTAATTTGTGTCGCGCTCCCAATACGTTGTAATCAATTTTAGTAGATTTGGTTAGTTTTGGTTAGTCGTCTAATCAATTTTCGGTTAGTTTCACTTAGTCTCATTTTTTTATACTTATTTGATCTGGTTCCGTTACGTTATAATCAATTTTAATAGATTTGGTTAGTCATTTAATCAACTTTCGGTTAGTTCCACCTAGTCTCAAATTATTTTGAAGCTGGTTTTGATAAGCTATAATCAATATTAATAGAATTGGTTAGTTTTGATTTATTAGCCATCTAATCAATTTTTGGTTAGTTTCACTCAGTCTCAACTTATTTTAGATATTTGAGTCAGTTTCGATAAGTTATAATCAATTTTAATAGATTTGGTTAGTTTTGATAAGCCGTCTAATCAACTATCGGTTAGTTTTACTTAGTCTCAATTTATTTCACTTCTTTGAGCTGTTTCCGATACGTTACAATCAATTTTAAATAGATTTGGTTTATCGTCTAACCGATTTTCGGTTAGCTTCACTTAGTCTCAACTTATTTTAGTCATTTGAGTCGGTACCGATACGTTATAATCAATTAATAGATTTGGTTAGTTTGGGTTAGTCGTCTAATCAACTTTTGATTAGTTTCACTTAGTCTTAACTTATTTCACTTATTTGAGCTGGTTCTGATACATTATAATTAATTTTAATTAATTTAGTTAGTTTGGGTTGGCCTAATAAACTTGCGGTTAGTTTCACTTAGCATCAAATTATTTTAGTCATTTGAGTCGGTTCCGATACGTTACAATCAAGTTTAATAAAATTTGTTTTCTTTTGGTTAGTCGTCTAATCCACTTCCTGTTAGTTTCACTTAGTCTCAAGTTATTTTACTTATTTGAGCCGGTTGCAATATGTTGTAACCAATTTCAATAGATTTGGTTAGTCGTCCAATCACCTTTCGGTTAATTCACTTAGTCTCAAATTATTTTACTTATTTAAGCCGGTTCCGATACACTAATCAATTTTAATATGTTTGTTTAGATTTGGTTAGTCGTCCAATCACCTTTCGGTTAGTTTCACTTCGTGTCAACTTATTTTAGTCATCTGAACCGGTTCCGACGGGTTATAATTAATTTTAATAGGTTTGGTTAATTTGGTTAGTCGTCCAATCAAGTTTCGGTTAGTTTCACTCAATCTCAACTTACTTTAGTCATTTGAACCGTTTCCGATACGTTATAAACAATTTTAATAGATTTGGTTAGTTTTGGTTAGTAGTCAATTCAAATTTCGGTTAGTTTCATTTAATATCAACTTATTTTAATCATATGAATGGTTACCATACGTTATAATCAATTTTAACAGATTTGGTTATTATTGGTTAATCGTTGAATAAACTTTCGGTTAGTTTCACTTAGTTTCAACTTATTTTAGTTATTTGAGCTGGTTCCGATACGTTATAATCAATTTTAATAGATTTGGTTAGTTTTGATTAGTCGGCTAATTAACTTTCGGTTTGATTCATTTAATGTCAACTTATATTAGTCATTTGAACCGGTTACCATACGTTATAATCAATTTTAATAGATTTGGTTAGTCTTGGTTAATCGTCGAATCAACTTCCAGTTAGTTTCACTTAGTCTCAACTTATTTTACTTATTTGAGCCGGCTCCGATACGTTATAATTAGTTTTAATAGGTTCGCTTATTTTCGGTTAGTCGTCTAATCAACTTTTGGTTAGTTTCGCTTAGTCTCAACTTATTTTAGTTATTTGAATATTAATAGATTTGGCTAGTTCTGGTTAGTTGTCTAATCAACTTTCGCCTAGTTTCACTTAGTCTTACCTTATTTTACTTATTTGAGCTGGTTCTTATACGTTATAATCAAATCTAATACATTTGGATAGTTTTGGTTAGTCGTCCAATCATCTTTTGGTTAGTTTCACTTAGTCTCAACTTATTCTAGTCATTTGTGTCAGCTCCGACACGTTATAATTAAGTTTAATAAATTTGCTTAGTTTTGGATAGTGGTCTAAACAACTTCCGGTTAGTTTCACTTATGCCCGGTTTCTGAAGTACCAGATATCTAGTGTATAAAGTTATGAAGCCTATAATTATTATGGTTACAATTGTATTAACAATCGTTGTCATAGGAAATATTTGAAGAATAAAGTTATCCATACTTTCAGGAACTGGGCATTAGTCCCTACTTATTTTAGTCATTTCAGTCGGTTTCGATATGTTATAATCAATTTTAATAGATTTGGTTAGTTTGGGTTAGTCGTGTAATCAACTTTTGCTTAGTTTCAATTAGTCTCAACTTATTTCTCTTCTTTGAGCTGGTTTTGATACGTTATAATCAATTTTAAGAGATTTGGTTAATTTTGGTTAGTCGTCTAATCAACTTGCGGTTAGTTTCCCCTTCCTAGTTCTGTGGCTAGTGTCACTTAGTCTCAACCTATTTTAGTCATTTGAGTCGGTTTCGATACGTTATAATCAAGTTTAATAAATTTGGTTAGTTTTGGTTAGTTGTCTAATCAACTTCCGGTTAGATTCACTCAGTCTCCAGTTACTTTACTTACTTAAGCCGGTTACGAGTTTTAATAGATTTGGTTTGTTTTGGTTAGCCGTCTAATCAACTTTCGGTTAGTTTCACTTAGTCTCAACTTATTTTAGTCATTTGAACTGGTTCCTATACGTTCTAATCAATTTTAATAGATTTGGTTTGTTTTCATTAGTCGTCCAATCAACTTTCGTTTATTTGCACTTAGTCTCAATTTATTTTACTTATTTGAGCGGGTTCCGATACGTTATAATCAGTTATGCATAAACCGTGGCGTGACGTTCACTAAAATTTTCCGTGTCGTGATTCGACCTTGGAAACTCACTCTCAAGAAACCAAAGTATTCATCTGAACCGGCTCCGATACCTTATAGTCAAATATAATGCTTCTGGTTAGTTTTCGTTAGTCGCCAAAATTCGGATCGTTTTGGTTAGTTTTAACTTACTTTAATTTGTGTAACCTATTTCGATACATTTTAGCCCGTTTTGGTGCTTTTGGTTACTTTTGATTAGTTTTGGTTAGTCATTCAATCAACTTTCCGATATGTTAAAACCAATTTTACTGTTTTTGGTTCATTTTGGCTAGTCGTCAAAATTCGGTTAATTTGGGTTATTTTTAACTTACTATATTATTTTTAATCTGTTTCGGTACGTTTTACCTATATTTGGTGCTTTTAGATAGTTTAGGTAAGATTGGGTTAGGTTGGGTTAGATAGTCGTTGTGGGTGGTCGTTT
The DNA here is from genome assembly GCA_016904865.1 of Pissodes strobi. Classification (NCBI taxonomy): domain Eukaryota; kingdom Metazoa; phylum Arthropoda; class Insecta; order Coleoptera; family Curculionidae; genus Pissodes; species Pissodes strobi. The sequence continues at coordinate 22,744 of MU188534.1, read as the reverse complement.
AATCAATATTCAGTTAATTTCAGTTAGTTTTAATTTTAGTTATTTCAATCGTCGCCGATACGTTATAATCGAATTTAATGTTTTTGGGTAGTTTAGGGTAGTCGCCAAAATTCGGTTCGGTTTTGGTTAGTTTTTAACTTACTTTAATATTTTTAATCTGTTCCGATACGTTTTAGCCTTTTTTGGAGCTTTTGGTTACTTTCGGTTAGTTTTAGTTAGTTCCAATTTATATTAGTAATTTGAACCGGATCCGATAGGGTATACGTTATAACTAATTTTAATTTTTATGGTTAGTTTTAGTTATTCGCCAAATTTTGGTTACTTTGAGTTAGCTTTAACTTACTTTTATTTTTTAATTTGTTCCGATTCATTTTAACGCTTTTTGTGCTTTGGGTTACTTTTAGTTAGTTTGAGCTAGGCGTTCAATCAACTTTCAGTTAGTGTTAATTTATTTTTGTAATTTAAACCAATTCCGTCCTCAGAAACAGACTAACACGATCTCTCACGTATATTACGTGATGTGCCCAATGTAGCATGCACTTTTTCGTGATTTGATACCCCATAATAGGAAAACAAAAACATTTCCAATGTTAAAATAGTTATTTTCCTAACAAGTGCGCAAACTTGCGCCTGCTGCACACATGTAGACGAACAACCCGAATCTGAATTCGGATATGGTTTAAGTGCGGGAAAGAAACTTTGTACACGTGTTAGGAACAAAACTTTTCCTACGAGCATTAGATAACAGCCAAAAAGAAATACACAGGTTGTTTTTTGAAGAATCTTTAATGAAATCGGAAGGAACTACAGCAACAATTTTACAAATTGACGAAAAACTATACGACTTTTCCCAGTATTTGTAGTGTATGGAAAAGGATAAAATATTGGATATCAGGCATGTTACTTGACATATAATTATCATTTATTATTAGACAGGATACTTAAAAAATAATAATATGTTGTTTTAAAACTGAAATATCGAGGAGTACAAACAAATTAAGGCAAACATAATAAACTAAGTCTTGCAAAGGTTTCAAACGATGAATAAAATAGTCTATAGTTAGTAAAATGCATATAAATTTTCTTTACCTATGAGATTTTTCAGTAGTTTTATTTTTCGCAATGCGTGTGGAACGGTATCATTTTGTGCATGCTCTTTAAAAAGTATTTATCACGTCGTTCACATCTGTCGAATCAAGGTCTCAAATCAAATCCATTGCATTTGCCATCTATTCAAATAGAGTTATGTTCAAAATACTTTCCAACGCGTGTTTTTTGAAAAAAAATAAAAATTCCAACGCCTGTGTGATATAAGGCGCTTTCTAGTTACGTTATCTGTGATTTTTGGCATTTTCTTAAGTGGCCGTAGGAAAACTTTTTTTTGGCAAATATTAGAAAGTGCACCGGACCGAAAAATTAAAGATTCCGTAAAAATGCCAACCTCAACTAACTTTAACTATGATCAAAGGTCGAATTGCCTAAAATTGCCTTAAAAATTGGAGATATCCCATAAAGCGATAATAATAAAGCTTTATACCAAATATTAAAGGTTTATACTAAATTCAAGTTTGTTTTGATATCCGAAAAAGTAAGACACAAAAATCGATTTAATAGGTATAATTTTCAAAAGTTGCAGTGGATATTTTGCAAATAACTCCTGGTGGGGAAAAAATGCTATTAAATAAATACTATTTTCTTAAACTGGGTACCCAGTATAACTTTGCGGCCCATTCTTTTTGACACTGATGGATTTCACACCGTTAATTTTTTTTTTGATCCATTTGTCTTCAGCTCATATGGCCACATGTCCTGCCCAACGCCACTTTATCCTTCTAATCTGTTCTATGATACCTGTAACCCTTGTTCTTCTCCTGATCTTACCTTTCCCTATTCTATCTCTGAGTAAGATATCAACCATAGTTTGTTCCATATATTTATGCATCGTTCTAAGTTTGCTAGCATTTGTCCATGTTAGTGGTATTGTTTCAATTCCATAGGTAGGGGACAGGCGGGCAAAATGGGGTTCTTAAAGTTTATAGTCGGATGTTTGAAAAATCTAAAACTTTGAGCGTCTGGAAATACAGTATCAATGTTACACTACTAACTATTTATTAATAATATTGTAACTTAAAAAAACTTAAGGCTTATTTTATAATACAGGCAGGGCAAAATAAGGTAACATACTTTAACCTAGAAAAACTTATTTACAGTATTCACAATCAACTCTTGCTTGGTTATTTATATCGTCGCATATGCACGTGAATTTTAAGCCCACTTGTGACAACTAGAACAACTTATTCAAGCCTCTGTGGACTTGCATAAAAGCCTCCGCAGTATAACCAGATAGTGTCACTATCTTCGCCTCTTAAATCTGACTATACTCTTTGTTATCAATTTAGATTTCTTGATTGTCTGTGATTCGCTTTGATCATCTGCTAGTTTTCTTCTTACTGATTTCTCTTTGGTAAATTTACTTTTTTCTTGAGCCATTTCCACTTCTGGTTTATAGGGTGAGGACGTTAAAATTGCAGATTTGCCCCTTATTGATCTCTCTCGTTTCTTAGATTGATTTACTTAAGGCACTACAAAGATCGCTTTGGGACTTACAAACTCGAAACTAGTTGTACTCTCTTTGGACGATCCTGGCTGAGGCTCGGACGTCTTCTCTCTAGTCTACTGTACAACATCTTTGTCCCCGTTAAATAAGTTCTACTTGACTTTCATATGTGCTGAGATCAGTTTCTAAGCTGGGTGTGACTGATGGTAAGAAATCTACTCCAGAAAAAAAACTGACATATCTACAGGTCACCTCCCGGTTGATTTAAAACAATTTATTGCAGTAATTATTGAAGCTGCTCTTAGATATGCGGCACTGAATAAAGAGTAAATTTGATACATTGTTACTACCCGCTTAGAATTTGTTCGAAGCCGTTTTGTTACTTCGTCGTCATAGTATGAATGGCTTCATAAAGGCAATACCCAAGGCCTGAAGACAGTGAGTGCAATGGGGTAGAAAATATAACACTATCACTATATTTTCTCTATCATACTTGATTGGCCTAGATTTTTCTTATGCTATAGCAGAAACAGAACCGGTGTATCTTTTGAAGTAGAATGTAGAATAGTTAGATCATAAAAACAATGTCTTATCTATCTACTAGTTTTAATTTAACTCAACCCATCCACTAGGCACAAGGCAATTCAAAAAGCCCTGTTGCACTTGCTTTCAGGGAAATATTAGCATGGGGATATATAGACTCCTGATGCAGAAAACAATTCTTTTGCAGTGATAGTTCCATCCCTCTCGGCAAATATAAGCGCATCAGCTTGGCTTTTTCCTTTTAAAGCTATAATTTTTGAGGCTGCTTTTTAGTTGACCATATTTCCAATTTCATCAGGGTCCATATTTGCTGCTGTTAGATGCTACTTCTGGATAGTTTCTTCTAGCATTTTACAGCCATCTTCTTCAAGCTCTTCCCGTGGGCACCTGAGGTAGCTCCGGGGTTTCAGATTGGCAAGTCCTTAAGCCTCTTGAAAAATCGCTCCACTCATCCCTTCCCAGCGATTTTACGGTCTTTTTTAAAAGTATGCTCAATCCGAAGTTGAAAGGCAAGTAGCCTGAGTCTTGTCATAGTCGGTCCAAATAATCTCGCCTTCTTATCTTTAAGATAATTAACAATTTTTTCTTCTTGTTGGAGGCTAAAAACGGATCCTTCACTGCCTAAAGCGTTTGAAACAGAATAACCTGCATTTTCTCGTTGTGTTTTTTTTGTGTGTGATGCTTTAAAGTAGTCTAAAGAATAGCAAACGAAATAGATGCTTGATAGTAACTCATCTCACTACTTGCTATAGTACCTACAGCCTGTTGCATAGTGCTTTTGACCAATTTATACAATCAGTTTTTCTTTTGTACTTAGACACTATCTGGATACCAAAAATATTTACTGGAAAGTTGCACCAGGAAAAATGGGGTACCCATTTTACCGTATCTGCTGGTACACCATTTTGCCCAGATGGGCAGATTTTTAGGTTACTACCTATAAGAAAGACGTTAGAAAACATCCAATTTTAGTTAGATTAGAAATAATTATTTATTAATAGATAATTTATTACTTTACGTCTCTGGCGATATTAAAACTTTGTTAACTAAAAACGCATATATGCTATACACAACTATCAACTAGCAAGAATTAATTTTTGCTCTATGTTAAAGAGTGCATACAAGTATGTATAATATAATTCGGAAAACGTTGTATAGATAGAACAAGTGGTATAAAAAAATACGCCTATCCCCTATTAAGCGAGAGGATACATGTGTTGTAGACTCTGGATTTCATGTTTATAGGTATTGTATTGTGCGATTTTGAAATATCTATGTAACCCAAACCCAGTCTATCAAAAGCTGCGACGAGAGTCGGATTCGTCTGGTGATCTCTGCAGTCTGATTGCCCGGTATAATTAAGTGTCTCAGATATATATGCTCCTCTAGGTTTTCGATGGAAATGTTTTCAATTAAAATATTAACGTTTTCAGAATTCATTATTTTGGTTTTAGTGCAGTTCGTGTTTAGACCTGTTTTTGTTGAGGCTTCCTTTAGTTGTTGCAACGTTTCAGTCAAGTTCCTGGTGTTGTCTGCAATAATGCGGTGCCATCTGTAAATCTAGGCACTGCCAATGTTAGTGTTTTTCTTATCCCATTCTATGGTTTTGTAAATATCTTCGAGTGTGAGAGTAGAGAGTTTTGGTGATATAGCACCGCCTGGATTTATACCATATGTAATGGATTTTTTTCTGGTGTTCGATTCCTCAATCTCAACATGTGTAGTTGCAAGTTTATGTACATCCTGGATATTTTGTATGTATTTAGAATGAATTCTTGTATTTTCTTGGGAACCTAATATAGCTTCCGCTTTTACAGAATCACAAAGGCCTTTTGAACTTTGCCGATGCCAAATATATTGGGTCGCTGTATTCTGTGTTTTATATTCAGCAAGTTGTCAGGATTCCGGTTTTATTTTCAATCTGCTAGTTATTAGTTTCGTGTAAAGTTTATTAAGGTGTAATAGAAGAGATAGAACTCTCTAAGTAACATTGTCAGTTAAAAAATAAAAAGGACCCAAACTTGTACCATTCTTTGGGCATATATTCAATAATAATTCGATTAAGCCTTGTAGAGATTTTCCCCCGAGCATTAGCATCTTTGTAATAATTTGATCTTCTCTCGGACACTTCTTGTTTTTCATCTGACTTAGCGCTATTCTGGTTTTCTCTTTAGTTCATATTAGTTCTTCTGATCCAATAATTTGAATACTTTTCCTGTTATAACACCTTACGAATGCAATTTTATTAAAATTTGATGAGCAATACAAGATATGTTTGAGGCATTCCAACAGTGTTATATGCTGTTAGAATTGTAGGAAAGAAAGAGTGCGAGAGTTTTCTAGATAAAACTTATGACCGGTCATGTAAAGGGAATACGTAAGAAGTTAACGTATATACACAAGATGTTATTTGTAAACGATAATGCCTTATCGTCAAAGTATAAAGCAAAATAGGAAATAATTTGGTTTATCTCCAATTCAGTTTTGCCCAAATTATGAAGCTAAATGCTCCAAAGCAAACCCCAACAAACCAATATGAATCCTATTTGTTTAAAACTTTGACCAGCCAAGCAGCTACGAGATTTGACTATACTACTTTAGTGCGTCATAAAATATTTCTAATAAAATATAATGATTACTTGAAGATATTTAATTGCCACCAGAATCATGTGCTTATGCTTTATGCATACGTTACGGGACGTAAATAAATATATTTCTACGAAATATTTTTCGAACTCTCAAATCAGCATCGAGTTTTAAAAATATCTTTTAAATATACGTAGGATGATAGTGACAAAGTCGATAATATTCCTAGCTTCCCTTCTTATGTTCTACAGATAAAATCAGTCATTAATTCAAAAGTTCTACTTCCTTTATCAATGGTAAAATCTCCTAGCAATGTAATCCACGGAAAAGCGTGTTATTCACCGTCTCTGTTTTTCTTTGTCTGCCGGCAACTAAAGGACGAAACTTGATTATCTGAGATTTCCGTTTAGCACTTTAAAAACAGGGATGATACTTAATTTACTATAAAGAGACACCCATTTACAAGAATAATAAGACCAATGATTGAAATTCTGAGTCCTAATCTAAAATAATATCAAACAAAATTGTAGTTTATGAAGGGAACATAATAGATAATAGATTAATTCCATATAACAAAACGTTACAACAAACAAAAGGTCGGAACAATAAAAAGCATATAGATAATTTAACTCGATGCTATCATCCAAATAATAGAAACTTTTATTGAACATATTATTTTTCAACATTGGATTTATTATATTTCTGGCCATATTTGTTACATTATTAGATATGCTATTATAAATTTTATTACTCGAAAATAAAAATCAGATATCAGAATTTAGGTTTTTGAATGCAGATTTTCCTTATGTCTAGCTTCACATTCATGTTTATATGTTCCACAACCTTCCTTTGTTTCCATTTGAAAAACGCTTCTTCTATAATGCAAATCAATTCAGACATTTATAAAAAAAATGGGTTACAAAAAAACTCGTAGCCAAATCAAGAAACGCTGCTGAAACTTCATTAACATACTCTCTCTAGTCCAAAGATTAATTTTTTTCCATTCCCAAATAAGATAGATGGAGTCTTTGATAACAATAATTCATGAGAGGAGACGAAAAGCACGTGCTAAGATTGTAATTGCCCTCTGGACCTCTATTGTTTTTACTAAAAATTAAGGTAGTATCATCTGCATACAGGACAGTGTACTCACCATACCCCCGGGACTTTATTGGTATAGAAACTATGCAATAGGTATTTCTCCCCTGAAGAGCTACCTTCTTCAAAATAATTAATAATTTCATCAGAGATCACAATATTTCCACTTCCAACACTCTCAGCAACCTGTTTGTCGTACCTTATTCGAAAGATGATGTTATAAAGGCTTCTGTAATTCCAAAATTAGCTAAACAATCAAAATGCATACCATTAAGCGCTTTATATAAACAAAGTTTACAGAATTAAAAATTTAATTCTTTGATATAAATCCATACACATAGCAGAGCTGTGTTTTTGTTGGAGAAATAATCTTATTTAAATATTATTTAAAAATTTGAAGGGATTTTGCAAAAACAACCAAGGTATTTTTTTTGTAAAGTTTGGTGCTGTTCGCACTGTCCTATGTAAAAATTACGTTGTCATATCCTGGTAAACTATTGTAGCAAGAACTGCCATAGTCAGCTAAATAATGCGATGAAAATATCGCCTAGTTTGGCAAAAACTACTAATGTCCAAGCGAGTTTTATCAAAAATAGCCGATGTCATCAAAATCGCGTCGCGTCGAATAAGGACGATGTCATTTTTTTCTGCCTAATGATCAAGATTTCGCTCTTAATAAAATGAAGAAATAGCCCGGAAGTTTCCGAAGATTGGGATGCCTTAACAAAGGAAGCAAGAGTAAAGCCATCTCCTTTTGTTGTAGTTAATACGACTCAAGACATGTTTTTCGACATCTAAAACGCATGCTCTTCGTACTTTCTTAAAATTCCCCGACCAACGCTAGGCCTTCGAGAAGCCTGCATTATAGAAATATCTTCCCATTCCGCATACGGTAAAACTAAAAATATTTATTCAGGAATATGGACACACCGTGCCGTTCGAAATAAAAAAGTTTTGCAAAGCTACTTAAAGCTAAAGGCCTTTACGAAAAAACACTACCACTAAACAGTGTCAAAATAAAAAATGTAATAGCTCTGTCAGCCTTTCTGAAGAAACCAGCTAGTGATGCATTTTATGAAAAATTTAATGTTATCGAATCTGCCACTAATATCGATATCGACGAGGATGATAACAATGATGGGTTAATATTAAATGAAATATCTTTTGACTAGTTTTTTATTTTTTTTCTAAATTTAAATAAATTGTTTATTAAGATTTTAGTACATTTTATTCTAAGTTTTTAACAAAAACAACCAATATCAGATTTGTTTTCTTAATTTACCAAAAAACTGGTGCTTATTCAAACATATCTCCAAATCTGTAAAATACACGCATATTTACTTACGGAGTACAAAGAAAAATATGAAGTTAGCCATATCGATTTGATGAGGCTTTTTCAATGCCCTGAAAATATTGAAAATTTGACATTGGCTCTTTTTGAACAAAAAAATCCTTCAATTGCTCTTGCTGTTGATTTTTCTTCTATAAATTAATTTTGCTTTTCAAATATGTCATTTGGTACTTCCGTTCTAGTCTCCCGGCGAGAAAAGGCAAGCTGAAAGTCAAAACACGAATCCTTGAACACTATTCAAAATCACTGCCAAAACTTCCCAATGCATTTGTCTGTTTTAAGTTCAAAGACCTATTTGGATATTTTTTTGCTGGCTAAATTAGCATGATTTGAACCAATTTTCCCAAAAGCCTCATTTGCCCTAAATTAATTGATTTCAGCTTTTGCTTCTCCATTTCAACTATGGGAAAAAGTTCCTGATTTTTTCCATAGATGGACTGATGCCTTTCGTTATGTTTTCAGCTATGGTGCAGTAGAAATTATTTATAATAATTGACGAAAGCTCAGAGTTCTTGTTAGGTGAAAAGATTGAAGATTCTCAAAACACGTTTCTAGCTCCTTAGAAATCCACAACTTTTTTCATGTATTTCTAAGTTTTTATATTTAGAAATACTGTTAAAGAAAATAAGGTAGATAGCATGAATTTCCCAAACAGCGTTCTGTAAAAGGGACATTCCATCTCAACAAACATAACTTCTTCTACTAAAAGTATGGCCATATTTATTTTTTTCTAACGTGGAGTTACATTATTATTTAAATACTTTACTGCATCATGACCTGATATAGCGGCGTCTACAACGGTAGAACTAATGATATCACTCTTAAAATTTAAACACATATCTATAAGGGCTGATAGAAATTGCGAAAAGCGTGTAGAACTCTTTACATGTATAAGCAGTTCGTTTTAATTCAATATCTTACAGTGGAAAAGGAACTCTTCGCATCAAGCGAAAATGACGTGCTAAAATCTCCAGATAATATTACAGGCATAGAACTAGGAAACTGAGTCAGAAAAGCCGAAACTTTAAGGAGACAATAAAATTATTTATGTCGGAGACATGATCGATGAATATAAATTATATTGACTCAGTGGCTTTGAGGAGACCACTGCGAATTTAAAGACAGTTAAGAATATAATTAAACTCTTTCACTCGTTGAAAAGGGTTTCAGTCCAAGCATTATTTTCTTAATTAGTTACTGAAGCACATTTGTAGAACTAAGATAAAATTATATAGTCTAGAATATATTGTAACGTTGTAAATACTACAAAATACAGTAGTGCGATTTTCTTCTTTTACTGGTCGGTTTGTGTTATCGATAATCTCGCTACCTTACTTCTCGCGACCTTACGTCCGGTGTCAAAGGAAGCAGCTCAAAGGATGAATGAATCGGTTTGTAGCGCCACTTGACAGATGTGGTATTTATTGTTTTATTGAGATAGGTAATTGATAGCCTCTTCTCGCCGGAACACTCAAAGTGATCAGGCAGTTTTCCGTATTGGAATTTATCATTTGGTATTTTTATTCAGGTCTAACTGCCGTCTGAATGTGTCATTGCAGTATTTGGCAAATTAAGTAGAACGTATGTTTTTTAAAATTATCGGCTTTATCGTCTATAAACGTTGTGTAATGAACTAATATGGCGACTCCTTTTTTTAAAGGTATGTTTAAGGCATAGATTAAAAAGTAGTATCTTATTTTGCATTAATTTAATATAGGTGAAATACATAACAAGATAATTTTCTCATTAGGTCATAGGCGTTACTATAACCTGACATTAATTTGAGATAGGAATAATAATTGTCCTGAAAGGGTTTGTGTAAGTCCTTATATTTAAATATATATAAATATAATATTAAATTATATTTATTTTCGTAAATTGCGGTCAAAATAATAACTAATTCGTGTATCCACAGTGTTTCAACGTTCTTATACAGGGTATTTTTCTAAATTATATTACTCTATTTTCAAGGATTAATAATCATTGTCAAAATTGTAGTAAAAAAAATAGTGGCGCCCTCATCTAACTTACAACACATAGACTCACGCCTTAAAAAATAAATCCGCTCAGTAAACCTGGCATATGAACCGCCTAATGAGCAACTAACAAAGAAGATTACATATTGTACTTTTTACTTGTGACGCCACGCCTTACTTAGCGTGCAGGAGAGTAGCCCAGATTTGGGGATCGCACTACGTCAGAGACGATAAAGGAGACACGTTGATAAAACAATAACAAGTTTATTTACAAACAAACTTAACAAAGGTTTGACTGTATATTAATTAATGCGTGTTTATGTTTATAGATGAATTAAGAGTTTAATTAATATGAAACACATGCCTTCTCGAGGGAGGCTTAGTTCAAAGTTCTTCTAGGCCCTTGGTCACTGTTTTATTAATAAAGTTTATGTGAGCTGGGTTGTCTTTTATTTATGTATTCGTTTTGATATTTATATTGTAAGTCTTTTAGCATTTCTAATTCAAATTTGTCACAGACTTCTAAGGCACTTGCACTACTTTTAAAAATCCTCAAAAATCCCCTTACTGGAAATCTTGATACTTCACTCGTAGATTCGACTCTCACTACTTTTTAGAATCCCCCAGGTGCCGTGTACCTGTGCACACGTACATCCAGTTTAGGTAGGGACCTGATCACCCTGGACCTATGTCCAGGTGTTCACAGATATTAAGGTTGTGGGATAGAACAACTAGAAGTGGACGCACCGGTGTGCTGCCCCCAGCTAACTGGGAATTTTGCGTTTGCCTGCGTATTTATATGCTACAAAATGCTGATGGCTGCATCATTAAGGATTAAAATCGCTTCCCTCGAACGCTCTAGTTGTTTATAATTAACTGTGAATGTTTATATCTCATTTTTCAAGTTCAAGTTCAAACTTAGGACAGGGTGATATTTAATTAGTAGGTTTATGCTTTTTAGTAGTTCACACATTCCCTTCCCTGATAACGTTGGTCCCCAACGTTTTATCCAGACTTTTTTGCTTTAGAAGAGAGAAAAATGACCTCAATCCGAGAAGACATTGCATTGCACAAAATTTTACTATAATTTATTATAAATTTCGTCAGTGGACTAGTTCTGGCTTAGATCCACCCATTTGCATTTCATTTTGTAGTCTCCCATGCAATCTTAAGTTCTCGTGTTGCTTGACTCGATCTTTGTTAGTGGAGACTATAGTGAGTTCTTCGTATTGCGGGCTGCTTGTTTAGACAAAGCCTGGTAGACGGTACTCCTGTCGTGTCCTTTTCTGTTTTGCGAAGCCGTCTGTCATCGTTCAAGGTTCCTTGATTCTTCACTACCTAAAGTGAACGGGTGTGTCAAAATGGCGTCGACTTGTTTTTCTTGCTTCTCCCTGTGTTGGCATTAGATGAGCTAAACAATACAATAAAATATAAGTCTCGTGAATATTGGGTATGTGGTGATAAAAGGGGGGATTAAAGACCCAAGCAGCAACGTTTACTAAGAGGGCCAATACAGCGGGCCCTGACATCATTATGGCAGGATCGACCATTCCTTCATCCTCGTCAATCGGGCTGCTGGGTGTCTCGGTCAACAGCAATATGTCATGGCATGACCATGTTGCTGACATCGCAAAATCAGCCTCCCAGAAGCTTGGTGCGCTATTTCGCAACAAGAAACTCTATACACCGCAGCAGTTGCTCTTGCTGTACAAAGCGCAAATAAGATCGTGCTTAGAATATTGCTCACATATCTGGGGTGCCGCACCAAAGCATACCCTAAAGCTGCTGGATTCCATTCAGAAGAGGGCTGTGCGTCTCATCGGCGATCCGGAGTTGACCCGGAATCTGGATAGTCTGGAACATCGCAGACTTGTGGCCGGGATGTCTCTGTTTTACAGATACTTTCACGGCAGATGTTCCCAGGATTTGGCCCGCATAATCCCGCCCCTGGCAACTCCTGTCCGACAGTCCCGACAGACGGCAGGAGCGCACCAGTTCGTCGTACAACTAGAAACACCTAGAACATCGCTTTACCAGAACTCCTTTGTCTGGCGCACTGCATCACTGTGGAACTCACTTCCAGGACATCTGTTTCCCACTAATTACAACCTAAAAATATTCGAGAACCGTGTCAATCAACATCTTCGCACACACACCGCTCGTCGAGCGCCATAGGATCTCTCTTTAGTGTGAGTGCCACTGCCATAAAAAAAATTAATCTAACAAGTGTGCCTTTTTTTGGTCGACTTGTGCTACTGTAGCCTGCACATATTGACCTGGAATAAGACATAGCACGAGTTTTTATCAATATTGGACACTGGCTTGATTTGATCTGGATTAGACTCTAAGGTTTGTTATTTTTCAATTATTTACTAGATTATCTAATTCGTTGTCCACTGCTATTGGCATTTCATCCATATATCATAATTTCTTAAACTTTTTCATCTTCTAGGAATCTCTAGTCGAAGAAACTATTAGTTTTTGTTTGGTTGGCTGAGTACTGTATGCTGAATGGTGTTTTCCAATGGCTCCTGACTGGTCTTGGATTGTGATCCGTGCAGCATGTTCCCAAGGTAAAGTTATATATACATTATTTACAATTTCTTACTGTTTTTTATACACTTCTCTCTTCGTGGTATCGCTTATATATACATCATTTTATATACACTTGTTTCTATTCTAATTTTCTTATATTAAGTTTCCATATTTTAAGTTTGTCTTACTTAAGGTTCAGTTTAAATGTATGTAGGCACGCTATGTATATCTATACGATTATGATTACTGGACTAGCTCTTTCATTATTTCCTTATCTATGTATGCTGCTCCTTATCTCATAAACATCTTCTTCTTTTATATTGCAGGTGAATACCCCGATTTGGGGATCGCACTACGTCAAAATGAGAAGAGCTGATAAAGGAGACACGTTGATAAAAACAGTAACAAGTTTATTTACAAACAAACTTAACAACGGTTAGACTGTATATTAATAAATGCGTGTTTATGTTTATAAATGAATTAAGAGTTTACGCTATACCCAATTAATATTAAACGCATGTCTTCTCGAGGGAGGCTTATTTCAAAGTTTTTCTAGGCCCCTGGTCACTGTTTTATTAATAAAGTTTATGTGAGCTGGGTTGTCTTTTATTTATGTATTCGTTTTGATATTAATATTTAAGTCTTTAAGCGTTTCTAATTCAAATTTGTCACAGATTTCTAAGGCACTTGCACTACTTTAAAAAATCCCCAAAAATTCCCTTACTGGAAATTTTGATACTCGTAGATTCGACTGTCACTACTGTTTAGTATCCCCCATGTGACGTGTACCTGTGCACACGTACATCCAGGATAGGTAGGGACCTGATCACCCTGGACATATGTCCATGTGTTCACAGATATTGAGGTTGTGGGATAAAACAACTAGAAGTGGACGCACCTGTGTGCTGCTCCCAGCTAATTGAGCGGTGTTGAGAGAGACCCGAAAGCCTTGATGAATTTGGCGTTTGCTTGCGTATTTATATGCTACAAAATGGTGATGGCTGAATCATTCAGGATTAAAATCGCTCCCCTCCAACGCTCTAGTTGTTTATAATTAACTGTGAAAGTTTACATAACATTTTTCAAGTTCAAGTTCAAACTTAGGATAGGGTGATATTTAATTAGTAGGTTTATGCTTTTTAGTAGTTCACAATATTTGACACCCAACGCTTAAAGCAGGTTACTGTATAAAAGCTCATCTTGCTTCAAGTAATGTCCCATGTCTCATAAGTGTGAATAAGCAATATTGCTAAATAATGGTGACTAACCATAAGTCATTTTCAGTTAGAAATATTGCTAATTCACGCTTATGGACTGAACATTAATAAACAGAATATAAAATTGGTCCGGTTGGAGAGAAAATAAGGATTCTCCCTTTGATTAAATAAACGGAGTGAAAATGCTCGGAGCTCGGCATCAGCATACGCAGCATTATACGCCACTACAGGCACAGGTACAAAAGCCTCAGCGTGATCAATATCATCTCCATGCACAACATCATCCTTCATAGGCAACACATCATTATTCAATAATATTTCTGAGCTATCATCCTCGAAATATTTTGTTAAACTTTGTAAGATTTACGAGAATAAGGTTTTTCAGATGCTATTTTTATCAATAATTTTGTACAACAGGATATACTCACGCAAATTCTTAATACGCACTACTCGATAACGGTAGTCGCATGTCTTCAATTGAGGGCATAGTTTAATTACTTTAGGACGACTTGCGAATTCTACTTTCTCACGCCTTGGTGCGTGTGCAATTTATGTAGCTCAGAACAGAAATCAATCTACGTCAGATGAGAAGCGATGAAAAAGAAGACAGTTCGACTAAAAACAATAACAATGTCTATTGGTCAAATGCCTAATAAATTTAAATTGTATTCAATTACTAAGATACGCATGCCTTCGGTTGAGTTATACTTTGAATTGCTTGTAAATCTTGGTCGCTGTTTTATAATAAAGTTTTTTAAGAGCTGTTCTGTGTTTTATTTATGGCTAGTTTTGGCTTAATTTTACTCAGAGTTTTCATTGCATTTTAACCATTTGACAGATTCTAATTTGAATTTATTTTTCTAAGAACTCTAACAATTTTATCGTAGATTCGCCTTTACTATTTTAGGCGGGCAACTCCAAGTCCACGCACATGTGTGCTATGAAACTCAATTTTAGCTAGGGCATTAGGTTACAGGTTGGGCCCTCCTGAACACTACGCACATGTGTGCTATAATGAACTGGTTGAACAAGATTGGGTGAGAAATATAGTGTGTCGAACTAAGTATTTATATAATAAAATTTGGTGATCGTTGTACGTTTTAGGTTTTAAATCACTTGCTTTTTCCGCTCGCGTTGTTTATAATTTGTCTCGAATGTTTACATAATATTTTTCAAGTTCAAGTTTAAACTTAAGACATGGTGATATTTACTTAGTAGTTTATGCGTTTTAATAGATGACAATATTGCTCATTCTAGTCAAGCTAAATATGCGCCCCGTCTTACATTTGACAAAGTATTACCGAAAAGAAGGATACTCGTTCGAAAAAAGCCGATATCCAGTTAATTACAATACTAATAATTTTTTGACGGTTTAACAGCATGTCTAACTACACTGTGGTGTATTGGGATCTCCAAATACAATAGGGTATATTTAATACTTTTAACCTATTGCATATAGACTCTTAAGGCTGCGGTCTGCACTAGTCTGGTCTAAGTTATTTACGTTTTAACAGCATTTCAGGGCAAGACGTGCCTTTCTTATCTAGCCTTTCAGAAAATAAGAAATACTAGAGATTGACGGATATAAACTAGAAAGAGCATTTCTCTCTATTTCCGTATGGAAAATTGTCTTTGTTCTTTTAGTGGGAAGAAGTGTATTGAAATTCAGACCCTTGAGTTCTATTATATTCTTTAAGGAAAAGTTCGAAATATTGGTTTGCATACAAAAAGGACTTTATTTGCATGCACAAAATAAATTACATAGCATGGTGAGGGCTATTTCATTCTAGTTGCTTTTCAATACAATTCAATGTGATTGTTTCTCAGTTCATATTATATAATATTTTCAGTTTGACGAAATAAACATTAGCTTGAGGGTGCCTTACTCAAAGTACTGGTTAATTAACTAAATTGAATCAAAAAATTCGGGATAAGCAAAAAAGTTCGACGAAGAGCTCTGTTGTCCACAAATCCCTATAATATTGCTTTGAAGTGTAACCTTAAAGACACTGATCCTATCTATTTACTTATAAATCCAACTATAGTTCTGTTCACGCTCAAAAGTTAGCGTGGCGCCTTATGGCAATGCTTTTCTTATGGGAAATAGCTATGCATCGTTGCCAACTCGGCCGCCTTTTAATAAAGTATGGAACGTTGATAATTATTTATAAAAGTATTTTTATCGTTAAGCATTATTAATAATTAATATTTTCATATTTATATTTTTATAGTAGGTGTACAGGGTGGCTCGAATTCGAGTCTATATTATGGGGATCTCGAAAACCTTAAGAGATACCGTGTCGGTCAAATTAGAGCAAAATTGCGCATTTAGGCACCGAATATTAACTAGTGATGTTAATATTCGGTGATTTAGGTGCCTAATAATATGCCGTTTAGAAAGTTTTAAAGTGCCGAGTATTTCCTGGGATTATTTAAAAACGAATTTCAAATTGAATTGCACTTTGCATTGCCACTTTTTCGCTTCATCCAATGGTGGTATTCAGTTTGGAACCCGACGTTTCGTCTTCAAAGGGTCATCATCAACTTTCTGTGATTAAATATGAACTAATTTTGTTATCGTTTTTCAGATGATATTGGCGTTATTAATATGAGTATGTATTCTTATTTTTTTTTTTATTGAAGTGAAACTTCTTTAGAAAGGGTAGTAAGTCAGAAAAAAATTAAAAAATCAAATGAAATGGAAACCAAAGTGGAACACCACTTTAATTAAGCATGTTCCAGTATAGCTAGAGGACTGACATTTTCAGGACATGTAGCCGGGATAGTGCCGAAACCGGGGGCAAAAGTTGAGGAAAAAACCTTAAATAATTTTGTTTCCTTACTTTTTTTTGTTAATTATTTATTTTGCTTTGGCGTAATTTTAAATAGTTTAGGTTAACTAAATTTAATTAAAGTTCGTATTTAAAAAAAAGTTGACCCCTTCAAGACGAAACGTCGGATTCCATACCTCTCATCAACTTTTTTTTTAAATACGAACTTTAATTAAAATTAATTAACATATACTATTCAAAATTACGCCAAAGAAAAATATATAAAGAAGAAAAAATAAATAAAAAAATAAAAATAATAAAAATACTATAATATATTAATAACGCCAATATCATCTAAAAAAAAAACGATAAAAAAAATTACGTGCGTATTTAAAAAATGAAAGTTGATTATAAAAACAGTATCGCGAAATTTTTTATATGTTTTACAGATTAATGGTGGTCATGAATTCTTAAAAACACCAAAATTTGCCATTTTATATCCGCCATTTTGATTTGTGATGAGGAAAAAAAAACAAATTGTATTGTCACGGGAGCCAAATATACATGCCAAATCTGAAATAAATCGGACATTTAGAAATAGTTCTAATTCAGCTTGCAAGATTTGATTACAGACAGACAGGTCCACAGGTCTGAAAATCGGCCATTTTGAATGCTCAAAATCTGAAAAAAAAATTGTATTCCTTGTCCGCAAAAACCCCCATATACCAATTTTAAACGAAATCGGACTTACTTTAAGTTGTGCCCCCACCACTAGCTTTAAAGCAGGAGGGGAGGAGTGTAAGCAACACCATAGTTTTGTATTTTCATTGGAAAGGGGATATGTAGAAGTCAGCCAAAATTGACTTTGTAAGGTTTAACCCCAAATCGACCATTTTGAATCCGCCATTTTGAGTTTTCAAAATCTAATAAAAAAATTCATATTCCTTGTCTCCAAAAAAACCCATATACCAATTTTAAACGAAATCGGACATACTTTAAGTTGTGCCCCGCCACTAGCCTTTAAAGGGGGGGGGGGGTAAGTAACACACCATAGTTTCGCACTTTCATTGAAACTGCAAACGCGTACCAAATTTGAAGCCAATGGGATATGTAGAAGTCAGCTAAAATTGACTTGCAAGATTTAACCCCAAATCGGCCATTTTGAATTTTCAAATTCTGATAAAAAATTCATATTCCTTGTCCCCAAAAACTCCCATATACCAATTTTAAACGAAATCGGACATACTTTAAGTTGTGTTCCCTCCACTAGCCTTGAAGCCCACCTTGGGGGGGGGGGAGGTCTAAGCAGCATCATAGTTTTGTATTTTCAGTGAAACTACAAACACGTACCAAATTTGAAGCCAATGGGATATGTAGAAGTTTAACCCAAAATCGGCCATTTTGAATTTTCAAAATCTAATAAAAAATTGATATTCCTGGTCCCCAGAAAACCCCACATACCATTTTTAAACGAAATAGGGTATACTTTAAGTAGTGCCCCCCCTCCCCTACCATTGAAGTCAATCGGACATTTAGTCATTTAGAAGTACTTCTAATTAAGATTGCAAGATTTGATTATAGACAGACAGACACACAGGTAAAAGTAAATAAAATCTTGTAAAATACCGTACTTTTTTATATTATATTGTATATAAATTCTATATAATATAATAAAATGTTACATGTAATTATTTTTTGAATAAAACCTACTTATTTGTCTTGGTACTACTTTAAATAATTTTCAATATAATAATTTCTATTAATTTTATTGTACATATAAAAAAATACGTCCCGCTTAAGAAATTATGCATTTATTTAACTGCCTGCAGAAACGAGGCTAAAATCAAGTAATACGTTAACTTGGCAACGCCGTTCTCTATAAGCGCCACACTAACTTTTGAGCGTGAACTGATCTATAGAAACCATAGAAGTCAAATTAAAAGGTAATTTCTCATAACAATAATAAGAAAAATGTTCTGTTCTATGTAAATAAAATGATATTACTTAAGTAGGGCTAAACCCAAAACCCAACCAATCATAGTTACTAAACCATATCAGAGAAGTTACCATCTGGTTCAATTCCAGTCATAATTTTACTCGGGAACAAAAAATATTAAATATTAGGTTTGTTCTAACAGCGATTTCAAACCAAAACCAAGACATCCGGAGTTTGCGCATTGCAACATAAGCGACACTTAAATCGCTATGCGCAAACTCTGGATGGCTTGGATTTGGTTTGGGTTTAAATCGCTGCCAGAACAAACCTATTATTTATTGGAGTACTAGTTTCTTTACTGTATTATGTCCAAATTAGGGCGAGCATTATATTTGCAATACATTGAAAGCATAGGCGACAATTTCAAAACATATTTGTCCTTGGCATAGGCAGATAAAATGAAGTAATATAGCGAGAGTTTATACGAGGTACATAAAAATTCAGTGTGCTAGCCGAGAATACTAAACTGTTGAGAAGCGACAGAATGATTTCAATCTAGTATGCGCATTCGCCAAATATGCTGCTTTTTCGTCAGTGTCGAGATATGTCATTGATGTCAACAGATAAATTGTTTTGTAGTCCAAGTGGCAGTGTTCGTGTCGCTAATAGTGCATTTTTTAACGATCTGTATTTTCGCTTTATTGTTGGTTTTTTCGATTGGCATATAATAATAATAATTATAGGCATGTCAAGTTCGGGTAACAATTGTGTATATAGGGTTTGTTCGATTGTTACTGGGCAAGGATTTAGTTTATTTTCGATTCCCAGAAATCCAGAACCGAAAGTATTTATTTTTATATAAATTATTTCTTAAAACTATTTAATAACTAGTTATCCTTTTAGATAACAGTCGAGTTTTAATATCTTACTGATTTGTCAAATTCATGTTTTTCTACCATTAGGTTATTCTGGAATGAAAATATTTAACTCAAAACTAATAAAATAATATAATTTTTTTCTAACTGACGTCAGTTAAGAAAAGTTAAACTATTCACAACATTTTGAGAACATCGCTAGCTTTATTATTAGGGAGGATATTTATGAGTTGTATAGAAAAAGACCAAGTGTTCTATTTTCTATGTCACATAGTATCTACAGTGAAGCTTCTCCACAACAAACAGCAACGTCCTACAATTATGGATCAAAATTATCATTGCTCATTGATTGAGACGTTATGGTTGTGCATCTATATCGTTTTAACAATCGTTTCCGTGTGGCCTGGTGGCATTTAAGCACAATGTACCAGGTGTGACTAAGTGAAACTAACCGAAAGTTGAGTATACGACTTACCCAAACTAACCAAATCTAACAAAATTGATTACAACCTATCGGAACCGGTTCAAATGATTAAAATAAGTTGAGATTAAGTGACACTAACTTAAAGTTGATTTGACGACCAACCAAATCTATTAAAATTGCTTATAACGTATCGGAACCGGCTCAAATAAGTAAAATAAGTTGAGACTAAGTGAAACTAACCGAAAGTTGATTAGACAACTAACGCAAACTAACAAAATTGATTGATCATTACGTATCAGAACCTGTTCAAATGACTAAAATAAGTTGAGACAAAGTGAAACTAACCGAAAGTTAATTAGACCATTAACCAAAACTAACCTAATCTATTAAAATTGATTATCACGTATCAGAACCGGCTCAAATAAGTAAAATAAGTTGAGACTAAGTGAAACCAACCGCATTAGATCGGGGATTGAGAGGCGGAGAGACGAATCGAATGCAAATGTTTTTGAAGTGAATACTTCTTTGGCTGCATGAGAGTATTTTTTCTTGTATAAAATCATTCTAGGTCCGTTTATTTTTGAAGTGATAAGTTCTAGAGTAGGTTATTTGCAAAATTATAGGTATTGAAACCTTTCTTAGAAATTTTACCTAATATATAATCAAAATCGAGCATTAGTAAGTACTTAACTAGTTTTATGAATGCCAGTTGTTTGGGTTACCGAACCAAATATTTAATAGTCTTCAATTTTTCATATTTACTGTGCGTTGTTGGCTGGTAAAATTGCAGGAATTGAAAGAAAAAGAGTGGATTAATTTTCGTCCGGAATCGTTGTGAGGAGGGTCCGTTGGTAATGGAGGTCTTATCTAACTAACTATGTACCAACATATGGAATGTTCAGTGTGTTAAAAAAGTGTTCCGTTGTCTAGATGTGTCGGGTAATAGAAGTTTCACTACATATGAAAAATTATTTGACTTATCTTCATATTTTTATGACTGATATTGTTATTCCAGTGCAAAGCTGTGGGTAGAAGCTTGCCACCTAATTGACCTTATGGACAAAATTAACATGCCAAACCATTACAGGCTCTGTGAAAAGCATTTCGAGGAGAAATGCATATCTAACACAGGTGCGTCAAGAAAGCGACTTCTTCCCCATGCAATTCCCACTATTTTCATGCACCATGCCAAGAGAAAAATTGCAGATACATGGCCAGAATTGTCGGAACCAAACCACAGTCAACAACATCAAATCCCCAGAGAATCTTCGAAGAAGATAAAAATACTGTCTGATATCACCATTGGTACTCATTTCAGAAAAGAGCCATCAAATCCTAACGATTGTGACTGGAATCCATGAAAACCAAGCACTTCTCAACTTGTTCAGCAACTTGAATCTGTCTTTTTAGATAAAACAATATTGTCTGCATTATCATTCACGAGATGTACCCAGACGCC
Organism: Pissodes strobi; assembly: GCA_016904865.1. Classification (NCBI taxonomy): domain Eukaryota; kingdom Metazoa; phylum Arthropoda; class Insecta; order Coleoptera; family Curculionidae; genus Pissodes; species Pissodes strobi. The sequence continues at coordinate 1,416 of MU188534.1, read as the reverse complement.
TGTTCAGCTAAGCTACGGCACGCCTAGAAAAACTAAACTTAGGTTGAAGATCAAACGTCTCCAAAAAGAGAAAAAAATTGGGAAGTCAAAAGTTAAAAAATATGGTAGCTATAATCTTGAAGATTTTAATAAATTTTGTGACGTACTTTTGGATAAGCCACTATATCCTCTATTTAAAACACATGTTGCTTTAAAAACAAGGGTACCAGTTGGAAGATGATACGCCAATGAGATTAAGCCATTTGCATTGATGCTTTACTTCGTAAGTCCAAGGGCCTACAATTTGTTTAGTAAGCTACTATCACTGCCTACAAAGGGAAGTCTACAGCGGATGACCGAAAGCCTTTATTTAAGACCAGGCCTAAACAATAAATCAATGTTTAAGAGTTTGGAAATTAAATCAAAAACAATGAAGAAAATGGGAAAATGGATAGGCACTGTCTACTTTGCATTGATGAAATGTCATTAAAATCAAACTTATTCTACAGGACCAAATCTGATTAAATTTTAGGATTTGAAGACATTGGAAATGAAAATAAAACTAGCACTATATGTAAAAATGTATTGGTAATAATGTCAAGAGGCCTTTATATGCGATGGAAGCAACCAATTGCCTATTTTTTTGTTGGGTCTCTGTTGAAAGCAGCAGATTTGAAAAATATTTTGGAAGAATGTGTTGACTAATTGTTAAAAATTTCCTTGAACTATCAAAATCATTGGGTGTTAATGCTCAAAACGCCGAATTTGAACTGGCAGGAAAAAATCTTGTTTATAGATTTGATCCGTGCCACTTGTTCAAAGCAACAAGAAAATGATTATTATTAAATTAGTATTTATTTTTGCACATCCTGTATGTGCAAAAATAAATTCTAAAAAAAGACGTCTTAAAAATTAAAATTTTAACCTGATTCGTTTTCGAATTATAAAAGCTTAAAATGCATCAGAATACCGTTGTACTAAACTAAAACTCTTCGAGATTTCTTAGCTGCAAAATTAGGTATTATATTTGATAGGTCTAAGCTTTGGCACATATCTTGTTCAATTGAAATAGTGGCAAGGCTCGTCAATCTTTCTTGGGACATAGTAGACCTCAAAAAAAATTAATAAGTTGTAATTTTCTAAAACTTCTTTCCCCAGAGGCCACTGTCACAGGTAATGTAATGCTAAATTAGGAAAACAGAAGCTAAGATCATTGTCGATAGATAACAATGGCGTTAAAAGATAAAATTTCGTTACACAGTTCATTTACGTCGATATCTGGTTAGGGGAAGTTACCCTGCCCTTGTAAAGAAGAATCCAGATCTATACATGCTTTTCGCAAAACACCAGGTTCATTACGTGAAATTCGTATAAGCATTTAGATAAATTATTACATTCTTCTACTAAATAAAACCTTTATTTTATTGAATTTTGTTG
>JAEQML010046142.1:0-61266 GCA_016904865.1 Pissodes strobi | reverse complement strand
AATTTCACATTCCTGTCTTAACTTTTCAAGAGCTATCTGACGGTACTAATTAGAAGGTGGTACCATGGGTACAAAATCTGGTACATCGGTAAGTACCACTGGCAGGTGGTACCATGGGTACCAAATCTGGTACCACGGTAGGTACCATTGGCAAGTGGTACCATGGGTACCAAATCTAGTACCACGGTAGGTACCATTGGCAAGTGGTACCATGGGTACCAAATCTGGTACCACGGTAGATACCATTGGCAAGTGGTACCATGGGTACCAAATCTGGTACCTCTGTAGGTACCATCAGTTAGCACCATCAGATAGCTGTTGGAAAGTTAAGATAGGAATGTGGAATTAATTTTACTCCATCTTTAATGGTCTTCCTGCTACCAATGTGAAAAGAAGCCACAGTACCGATTTTCAACTGTTTATAGCTGTGAAACTACTAACTCTAGAGGTATAACATCATACATCAAATTTAATATGATTAGAATTTTAAGTAGAATCCAAAAATGTAATAAAATATAGGTTGTTTCATTTAAAAAAGTGTAACTTTCTTTGACCACCCTGTATATAAAAAAGTAAAGATTAAAAAAATACAAAAAAGTAAAGATCGTTTTACTAGGAACAACTTTTGTTTTTAATTTTTTTTGCAACCATTGTAGTCTTCGAGATAAGGTATAGGCCCGTCTTAAACGGACCACCCTGTACATAGTCATCTTCCTCAAAATGTTTTGAGCAAATACGTGAAGAAGATTTATTAAATTTATCCTTAGGAAAACACAGGTGAACCCATTTACTACACATATTTTGTCTTTGGGAAACGTGAAACACCTTATATTCCTATCAAAGTTTTTGTCTTGGTTATCCACCTTACATCCGTCCACAGCACACCTCATAATCAAACGTTTTTTATTTAAAAATACCAACAAATATCGTCTAAGGAACAGTAACGCCAACAAAATTTAAATCTAAAACATACGAATCTCAAATGCAAAGCACACGTTCGTTCATGTTGTAAATGCAGGCCGGCGCGCAGCGCCAAAGAAAGCTCGCAATGACGTCACAGATGAATCGTCGCCTACGCGATATCATACCTTACGTTTATTGTATCATGGTCCTGGCTTATAAACAAAAATAATTAAAATTAAAAAAAGATCGTCTTGGTTATTTGTTCATTCCTGTTAGAACTGATTCACGGCAACAGTAACAAATAAAGACTCCGCTGTTGTAGTCTGCACAAAGTTTTGGAATTGGTTGCAAATATTACACTCAATCCATTCTTCTCCAGGCCTGAACTTCCAACGACATCCCCGCATAAAATGCATGGCACTGCATGCTCGTCTGACTTGGTTTTCACCACTGGTCGTTTCGGCATTTTGGATTCAGGACCGTCAGATAGCCCGCCTATTTGGCGTTTCACTTTTTTCTTTTTAGTGTTTGAAACTTTAACTTTACACCTAATTTCATCTTAGACTGGAGTTGATGTAAATATTTCTGATTTGTGACTCTTTCTTCTAGACGATTTTTGCATACGTTTTGTGCATTTTGGAATTACGTGAATGTCTGTAATGTTAATTTTTTTCCTGTCTTCTGACAAAACATGTTGGGTTTTTGGAGGATCTACAGGCGCGTCATCAAATGCACACAGTTTGGAAGTAGATGGTAAATGGCTATTTATATTATTTAATTTTGAAGTAGAAGCAATAGATGAGGCTTCGCTTGCTGAAAGGTGTTTGGTTTTATCCGCAGTTTTATTGGTGACATTATTTGATGTGGATGGCAAATTTAAGGGCAAAATAGCAGACGAAGTAGAGGACATATCTAATGTTGAGCTGAAAGAGGCATCCAATAATGGTGATGTAGCCGCATCACCGTCATCCACCGTATCATTAACGTCAGCAACTCCAGCTGTTAAAAATCGTGATCCGAGAAAACATCAATACCTACCCAACTAGTAAATATAGTTCCCAGTCATTTTTAAAATGTCACTGCCCCTAAAGTATAGTTCCCAGACCCACCCTGCCACTTAAAATGTTACTTTATAAGGAATAGTCACTTTGAAGTATATTTCGAGAGTGACCGGTTAGTGCCTACCTACCATAAGAGTGGAAAATAAACACCCTGATTCCAAGTGGCAAACATGTAATTTACTTCTTTAAATAGCTGGAACTACCCGAATCTTCGAATATGACACCATAAAAGACCAAAAACCTTATAGTAACTTTTTGAAGTAGCGGTCACTAACAAGTGCTACCATAATGCCTCCATTAAGTTTTTGTTACTTTATAGTAAGAATTTAAGTTCCGTAGTAGTCGCGGCCACGACACCTAGTTACTTCTAATTTATAGTACCATTGAAAGTAGCAAAATGGTTACTGCTACCTTCCTAGGTCACTATAAAGTTATTGTTTCTTTAAAGTCGCCTCTGGGTAGTTACAATTGTCACTTTATCAATCCGAAGATTTTAAAGTTCCAAACGGGTAGGGTTGGCCTAATATAATATTGTTCCCGGTACTTTGTAGAAGCATATGGAACTATAAAGTATTTTTCGGATTAAACGGCCATATTTTTTTCATGACTTTTCAGACGAACAGTCAAATGGCTCAAACATTTTGCGTTTTCAAGCTAAATGTACCTAAACTAAAGCTTTTTTTCCTTAGATTTTTGATGGTGGACTAATATTTTAAAATTTCACGCCAGTTTCAAGCAAATTAATAAACTTTTTTTTATTACTACATGAGTTTCTATTGCAAATAATATAATAATTTGAAATGTTTTGAGAGGCGCTCGAAAATTTTGTCATATAAACCCACTATTTTATTCAGTAAAGTCGATTGCGTTTTGGAATTTACCTACAAAGGCGTTAAAATCGCATGGTAAATAACAAAAAAATAAGAATGGCTTCCATAATTATTTTCCATCATGACATTTATTTTTATGAAGTGTGAAATTGTACGAAGAGGTCGCTGCGAATAAAGTTTAAGTTTAACGAAAGTTCCACATGTCGGTGGCAAACACTTGGCTGCCACGAACCCGCGACTAGGCAGCTTCGTAACAGATAAGTCGCATTCACCAGTAGGCTACTTTATAGTAACATATCATAGTAACTCTTTTAGTGGCAAAAACTACCCAAGACACTACCCGGCTACTCAAAATCTTTCCCCATTTTGATCGCAGTTACTTAGCAGCTACGAATATACGACGTAGCCGCCGATGGTCACCGCCCACTCTGTGGTGGCTTTGATAGTCGCAGTTACCTATCTGCCACCATAAATGCTAGTTGGGTATTGCAATCACTGATACCGGTTTGACTAAATCCTTTTATGGCATTATTTGAAACAGCTGCTTTGCGGTATGCAGAAGCAAATATCTGACCTATTTCATAACACGTAACGTGTTGAGCAGGATGGGCCTTTTGCCATTTGTCGATTTCTACTTGAAAATATTTGCCAAATGGTTCATAGACTGCAACACCCAGAGGTTGCAATTTGTAAGTTGTGTGTGGTGGAACGGTTAATATAACAACATTATTTTTGGATGCATAGTCTAATGAATGGATCTATGCGTAGAATGATTATCCTTTATCAATAGACATTTGTGATCTGTAGTCGGTCTCACACTTGCTACAAAAAATTCCATCCACTTAAGAAAAGCCTCAGTGCTAATCCAACCATTGTCTGTCACCAAATCTAAGGTCCCTTGCTGGAGGAGTTCCAGATACCGAGAATTTTTCTTTTTACGAGGAAAAATCAATGTGGGAGGTATGAATTTCCCTGTAGCGGAGCAACAAAAAAAGGAAGTTATTAATGTTCCCCTTTCTGCTGACGAGACGGAACGCACCTGCTTTTTCCCAACCACAGAAATAACTTTAGGGGGTTTTTTAGCTGAAGTCTGTATTCCGGTCTCATCTACGTTTTAGATATTGTCAAGTGTAATGTTATGTTTCTCAATAACCGCCCATCTAATTCCGTAATATGCTCAACAAACTAGCTTCGGTAAAAACCGCCTTGAACCTCCCTAAAGATTTTTTTTGAAGTATTTTTTTAACATGTAAAGCGCTTTCGGCTGCTTTGTGAATCAAAAGTTATTTTTATTCTGACACTTTCAATTGCGTTCGCTATATGCTCTTCAGTCCAGGAGTTTCCTCGTTGAGTTTTTCCTTTGTAACGATAGACCATCTGAAACAAGAAACACAAACTATGTTAAACCGCTGTTCGGGCAAAGGGAACCACATGGCTCTTTTTGCCCGGCTCCTTTTGCCCAAAATGAACAGTTTTACAATTCTCAATTTATTGCGGTGTAAACGTAATAACTGATGTTAATAAGTGAGGTTATGTGTTACCTTAATTGTACATTTATACCATTAAACCAAAAATCTTGCCGGAAGATAGAAATACACTCTTAGTTTCACAACCGAACCACTCTTTATGTACTATTCAGGCAATACCAAAAGTAAAAAACTCCAATATTTCTCGTAAAACATAAATTATGACGAAATAAACTAGTATACGATTAGAGGAGCAAATGAGACTGATTGGATCCGATGTTGCCAAATATCCAAATATTTTTGGGGAAATATTTATTTTACTGATTCTTTTTGCCCAGTAAGTTCTGCTTACCCGGGTCTCCCCTATTACTTGCATTGCATGCTCTGCACCATATATAAAAATTATTTCAATTCCTTAAATACACACAACGGTACATACATAACCTATACTAGTAGGTTTCTGTTAAATATCGAAGTAATCGAAATTTTGTTACGTCGCGTCGGTAGTTTTTTCAATAATTGTTTACGGTTGGAAAGAGCAGCGTGCAAGCTTGCCGACACCTGTTCCCCAACTAACGCACACATACTGAATATTTCAGGGTTGCCACGTTTTTTAGAATATATTTATATAGAAAAATGGCAAAGTTCACCCTCATTGGCAAACTAACCGGTACTGTCAAAGTTCATTGCGCAAATATATCGTGCAGGCAAGTTGGTGCCATATAGCTATCGCTTTATGTTCCCACTTAAGTTATGTATTTTGCTTAAATACACAAAAATAACATAAACTAATTATACCTAACATTTTTAGGCTACTCGAAATACACATTAGAATCAAGCTTTGCGAAAGGTTCAGAAAAATGGCGCGCCGAGGACCAGTATGGCAGGAGTGTTCAAATCAAATATGAATCAATTAGTCAAAGTAAGTTGTTTCATACAATATTAATTACGTAGATTTTATTTCAGACCTGTATGATTGTATGCTTTCTTTTATAGAGCAAATGCGTTGTCAAAGTTTGTTTTAGACGGTTTAAACCTCAAATTCTTATTTCAGCATGTGGAATAAAAAGGCTGTTGAGTTGAGGGTATGGTTGAATCGAAGGGTAAACCGCGGAAAAAAATGTGTACACTAATTCCCAAGATTGATACTAATTCATCTAATGCCTCACTAAATTCCCTTGTATATTATAATTCCATATTAACTTTTAAAAATATCTAGTAATTTCCCTAATTGCCTACTAATTCTCCTAATTTTACTAATTCCCTACTAATTCATCAAATCTATCACGTAAACTAGGTCACAAATGGTGTAAACTAATCAAGTAAGTATAACTATCTAGATTTTTGCTGTATGTATTAAATAAAATTAAAAAAAAGCTCGTAAAACAGCTGGTTAACTAGTTATTTATACTATAAGGGATGTAAGTGACATTTATTAGTGGAGGACGATTTTGTGCCCGAGCGACAGCGAGTTCGACACTATTAAATGTACTTACATCCCGTGGAGTATATAATATTTTTTCTCCCCCCTGCAGAATCTATTCTTGGATTTTTATTAATTTAATTCGATACTTTTCGCATGAAATTATGAAGACAGCTCTGGCCGGTTTCTATAGCGTCATAAACATTCTTATTTTATCAATAACGTCAAGCTGACAGTTTATTATTAAAAACTGTGAAAAATTTAAATTATTGATTTGTATAATAGCCAACTAGATATGGAAGAATTAGCAAATATCGCTTGTCTGTCGCTGCTGTCAGAAAAATCGAGGAAGAGGTATGAAGCAACGTATCAATACTGAAACTGTAGTTTCAGAAACCGTGCTTTTGGCGTACTTTCACGAAAAATCTGCTGTATTAAAGTCTCCATCAAGATTATGGTGTGAATATTCCATATTGAAGTCCACCCTTTTCATAGAGGAAAACATAGATACTTCCAAGTATCCTAAACTTCGAGCATTTTTAAAAAGAAGAAATGACGGGTATAAACCTAAAAAATCCAATGTGTTTGACAGGAAAAATGTGAATAAGTTCCTGTTTAAAGCCCCCGATGATATTTATTTAATGATGAAGGTTGTAATGATAATGGGAATTGCTGGAGCGTGCCGTTCTAATGAACTCTGTGTAATAAAAATAGACAATGTTGAATTAAGGCATGAAGTTATAATTGTTACTATTCCTGATTCCAAAAATGGAATGGCACGTAAATTTACAGTGACTAAAAGTAACGATGAGAACGTTTGTTATTTCAAAATAGTTCAAAATTACATTGATATAAAATCTCACATGACGAATTTTAATCCTCCGCTTCTTCACGCGATATCAAAATGGAAAGTGCTTAAATCAGCCTGTCGGGAAAACACGATTTCTTCAATTCCAAGTAAAGTTTCTAAATTTCTGAACTTTGAGAATTTTAAGCAGTATAGTGAACACTCCCTTAGAAGAACTTCGGCCACTTTATTAGCAAATACTGGAGTTGATGTCTTAGCTCTCAAGCGACATGGGGGATGGAAATCTGCAACTATTGCTGAAAGTTATGTAGCCGAGAGCGTCAACAATAAAAAGGAAGTTGCAAATAAAGTTTTGTACAATATAACGAAGCCAGAAGTCTCCTACAATACTTCAAAAGTAAGAGAAAACTTGGTTAGAGATGGAGAATTTATGGATTCAGAACATTCCATACAAATTGAGAAAAAACGATAAAACATTTATCCAAATTTTGTAAATAATGTTCATAATTGTAATAATTATTGTACTATTAATATTCATTTCACTTAATATTACTCCATTTTTATAAATCATTGTTAGCTTGACACTGTTGATGAAATAAAAAATTAAAGGTGCCTCCTATGTTTGTAGTTTAAACTTAATGAATACAAGGTGGCATAAACTATTACCACCCAAGGGTGGTAAGTTGACTTGCAACCCGCCGTCAAGGGCAATCGATACCTTTTTGGTAATTCTCACTTACGTCCTTCAAAACAGTGTCAAAATGGGTTGTTTACAATACAGGGAGGGGAAAAAATTTATTTTGCATAAAAAAACTCATAAAAGAAAGTTAAAGTACCGGTTATTATAATATATTTTTATATTATAACATTATTGAACAATAATAAAAAATATTGTTTTTTAAGTGCTTTGTATCTGCTCTTAATATTAAGGTGGTCTGCCCATTTTAATTGAAATGGACCGCCACCAATTAAATTAATAGGCCCGTAAAAAATAAAATTTTTATGATCGGTATCAATGTTTTCTTTTTGGGGCCAAATAAATGTGTTGAGCTCTTCTCTCAAAAACTTTATTTTATAAAGTGCTTATCTTCAATTATCCGACCAATAAACCACGATTGGTCATAGAAAACTGCGTAATACTTTTTTAAGTATATCTCTAGTCCGGAAGTTCCTAATAATAAATTTTCTGATTTACGCGGCAACATCTCATCTGAGAACTCCTCCAAATCATCGGAGTCATCGAGTTCCATCACGTCCGAGCCAATGGAGGAGTCAGTGCTTGTGCCACTAGCTTGATCCATGGGTAACTTCTGGTTAGTCCTTTTCATCGACAAGGTCGTCTGGGAATTTTTCGAAGGCGTTTTCCTTGCACTGCCTATAAATAATTGTAATCGGCCAGCACTTATTCTACCGTTAGACTGATCTAAAAGCCAGCAGTACGATGATATTTTAATAATTGAAGATTTTTTACCGATAATAAGTTTTATGTGATTTTCCGATACACTATGCACTTTTTCGGAAAAGTATTTTAAACTTATACAACTCGTTTCCGAAATATCACATTCGCGATCTTCAAAAATCTCGTTTGAAATTAAGTCCATAATCTCGTCCATAACTATATCGTCCTCATTACTAATATTATTTGTTTTTACCACATATTGGTCAATTTCTTTTTCTTCGGGGATTTCTCATTTTCAACGTCGTCTTCGTCGATGTCTTCGTTCTCCTGTTGTTTCGTGTAGTGGATTGTAATGAGGCACTGTTGAAATATCTATTTGATTTAATATTATTAAACGTCGATAAAAAAATTATAATGAATATTATGCTATTTCAATTTTCGAATTATGTCACTGTCACTTCTCGATGGGGTGGATACTGGTCCTAGCCACTTCGGTATTACAGGTAGCCCAAACATGCCCCCGGCCTTGGAAGTTAATCAACTGACAACAGGTAGTGGACATAACCTGGTTATTGCCCTGGTAATGGTTCCGTCAGTAGTTCTGATGGTGGCCACTCTGCAAACGCCATCCTTTCCTGGTATCAAACTTGCAACACGTCCTAAACGCCACAATGAAGGAGGCAAGTTGTCGTCCTTTACCAGAACTAGTTCCACAGTTGCTTCATGCTTCCTCCATTTGCTTCTTTGTTGAAGTTCGGCAATGTATTCGGTACTCCAACGTTTCCAGAATTGTTCATAGAATTTCTGGAGAAGCTGGTACTTAGTCAAACGATTCTCATTCACGTCAGGTGTTGGAGGGTCGGCTAACGTTGTCGGATTTCTTCCAATGAGGAAGTGTGCGGGAGTGAGTGCAGTTAAATCACTGGGATCGGAACTCATGGGAAACATTGGACGCGAGTTGAGTATTGCTTCGATACGAATCAGTAATGTTTGAAAATCGAAAAAATAAATCGAATGGCTTCCCAAAACTCGTTTAATATGATATTTTACACTCTTAACTCCCGCTGCCCAAATTCCTCCGAAATGAGGAGAATTTGGAGGGATGAAATGCCATTTAACGCTCATATTCGCTGCAAAATCAGAGATATGTTGACAATTATTTTTAAGAAAATCGGACATCTCCTTCAGCTCTTTATCAGCTCTGACAAAATTCGTGCCGTTATCAGAGAAAACTTCGCATGGCTTACCGCGTCTGCTTACAAATCGGTTAAAGGCTTGAAGGAAATCTGCCGTTGTTAATGCTAAAACGAGTTCCAAATGAATCGCGCGAGTACTAAAACAAATAAAAAGAGCTACCCAACATTTGAGGGGCCTACAGCCTCTACCTGATCTGTCTTTCATGATAAACGGTCCCGCATAATCAACGCCAACGACTGAAAAAGGCATTGTTGGTTGTACACGCATCGCAGGTAAGTCTCCCATAATGGGATAAATCCTTTGACCACTATACCTGGCACATCTTACGCAATTTTTTACGATTTTACGGGCAAGACTTCGACCTGAAATTGGCCAAAACTTTTCGCGGATATTAGAAAGAAGAGACTGGGGCCCAGCATGTAATAATTCACGGTGCTCAAATTCAAAAATAAGTGGTGTTAATCGATGATTAGTGGGTAGCAAAATGGGGTACTTTTTTGAAAAAGGAAAATCTGAATTACATAATCGTCCGCCTACGCGTAAAACGTCATCGTTTTTATCATAAAAGGGATGCAAACTTAATATCTTAATATTGTTAGATAGAGAACTTCCCTTTCTAAGAGTAATGAGTTCATCAGGAAATGATTGAAGCTGTGCAATTCGAATTAATCGTAAAAATGCATTATCTAACTCTTTAACGGACAAATTTGAAAATTCACGTGTCGCAATTGTTAGTTTACAATTATTTATAAATCTTAACATGTAGGCGCATACTCGTTTTATTCTAATTAAATTTGAAAATCGTTCGAAACTAAAACTAAGTTTATCGTTTGATATGAGAAGACACAACTTTCTTTTTTCTGGAAGATCTAAGTCTTTTGGTACAAAGATATTTGGCCACGTATTTGAATCACGTATTAACCAAGATGGTCCGTTAAACCACATTCTTGAATGAATTAATTTCTTTGGGAAAAGTCCGCGTAAAACGATATCTGCCGGGTTTTCATGAGTAGGAACATGTTTCCAAATAAACGTATCAGTAAGTTTTTGAATGATTGTTACGCGATTCGCCACAAAAGCTTTAAGCAAATTGGGGCTGGTATTTAACCATCCAAGAACGATTGTCGAATCTGACCATAAATAAATATTATCGAATTTTAAGGGAATGGAATCTAGAAATACTAGATCAGCACAGAGCTCAAGACGAGGAATACTGATAGATTTTATTGGGGCAACCCTTGACTTGGCAGATAATAAATATGATTTCTGTTCACCTTTTGCATTACTGGAAACAATATAAACGCATGCTCCGTAGCTGGTTTCTGAGGCATCCGCGAAACCATGTAAAAATGCTCGATTGTAGTTATCACAAAATGTTTTTCTCGGAATTTCTAAGTTACTTAATACGACTAGTTCTGATGAAAATTCTTCCCACGCTCGAAAAATGGGTGGAGGCAATGGTTGGTCCCAAGTGAGGTTCTCAGACCATAATCTTTGAAGAAGTACTTTCGCAATAATGATTGAGGGACTTAGCAAACCCAAAGGATCAAAGATAGTTGCGATTCGTGAAAGAATTGTTCGTTTTGTAATAATACTGGGAGAATGAAAGTTACAAATTTTATACTTTAATATGTCCCGTTCACAATGCCATGATAGCCCTAATATTTTAGATTCGTTTTCTTTGCTCATTGAAAAGTTTACTTCATTAGCCGTTGCTTCATTGTTTAAGCCCGAAATTACTGACTTGTCGTTAGATTTCCATTTACGAAGCTCAAATCCGCGTCTTAGTAAAATGGAAAATATATTTTCGCATACGTACTTTGCTTCTTCTTGAGTGTCAACAGAAGTTAATAAGTCATCAACGTACATGTCGTTTCTTATTATATTAGCTATCTTAGGGTAATCCTTTTCACATTCTAAAGCTATATGATGTAAACATCGAATAGCCAAAAAGGAAGCGGCCGTTGTCCCGTATGTGACAGTATTTAGTTGAAACGTCCTTATAGATTCATTCGGACTATGACGCCATAAAATTTGTTGTAAACAACGTTGTTCGGGATTTAATAACACTTGTCTGTACATCATTTTGATGTCGCTAGATAGAACAATCGCTCGCGTACGAAAACGTAAAATAATCGATAGCAAATCATTCTGAATAGTAGGGCCAGTCATTTGCAAATCGTTTAAAGATACACCAGTACTAGTTGGCGAGGACGCATTAAAAATGACGGGCAATTTAGTAGTCGAACTCGATTCTTTTAAAACACCGTGGTGGGGCATATAATATTCAATTTGATTGCTACATATTTTCTTCACCTCAGTCATATGACCCAAATTTTCGTATTCCTTTAAGAAACTAGAATATAAATCATTTAAAATTAGATTTAACAGAAGCTTTCGTTCTAACGATAAAAAACGTTTCATGGCTATTTCGCGTGAGTCGCCTAATAATTCTGGGGATTTCTTTAGAGGTAACGTTACCTACATACCTGCCACATTCAGATAATGCGATAGTATTATTAAAATGATCTTCACAAGCTTGTTCTTCTATTGACCAGGAATTATCAACGTCAATCTCCTCGATTTCCCAGAATTTTTTAAGCTGATTTTGTAAAGGGTTGTTTATGGAATGATTTAAGCTTAGGTTACATTGTGACCTTTCACGTGGAGAACTGATGATACCAGCAATAATCCAACCGAGTCTCGTATTTTGTAGTAAAGGTAAATTCTCCCCTAATTTTATTTGACCTACACAGAGAAGATTCCAAAATGCATCGACTCCTATTAGAAGATCTACGGTTGGGGGTTCAAAAAAATCTGGATCCGCCAATTTAATGTCAACAGGAATATTTATTTGTTCAATATCGATTTTCGTATGCGGAATGTCTGACGTGATTCTGTCTAAGATGAAACAGAATAAATTAAAATTGTACCCAGTAATTGGCGATTCTACTTGAATATCGCATTTATATTTCGCATAAGTGAACGTATCACTAATTCCCGAGACAGCTAAATTAGTACTGATTTTCTCAAGATTTAATTTTCTAGAAAGTTCTGTAGTAATATAGCTAGATTGTGAGCCGCAGTCAAGTAAAGCTCTAATTGTCGATACTCGCGTGTTTTCCGATTTATTACGAACATGAACCTTAGCAGCCGATAAAATTCTGTTCTGATTTACGCTTAAAAGAGTATTTGACATATCAGATGATTCGATTTGCACAATATCGTTACGACCCTCAGAACTTTGATATTCCTGATCCGTATTCCTTAACGCTTTATTTTCATGCAAAACCGTATTGTGTTTATTTCCGCATGTTTTACACCCACTCCATGTACAATCTCGAGGAGCATGATTTCTTCGAAAGCAATTCAAACACAAATTCAATGATTTTACTTTAGCGATTCTATCTTTGACGCTTAACTTTAAGAAATCCGGACAATAAAATAAACTGTGTTCGCCCTTACAATTAAAACAAGTATATTTGAATTTGTGATGCACATTATCGTTTTTATTTCCTGTTTGAACCAAGAGACCCTTTGAACAGTAACTGTGTTTCGCGTTTTTTCGATTTACATTGAAATCTCGGTTTGAATCATGACGATCATATGATTTATGGCCTTTTGAATTATCAAAATTCATTTCTACCGTCTCTAATAAATTTGCACGAATTTTAAGAAAATCTTTGAAGTTTGTCAAGGTAACCGCACCTGCTTTTGTTAAAAATGATTTTTGCTTTTCCCATTCTTGAGTCGTAGCTTTGTCGAGTTTGCTTGCAATAATAAAGATAATCAAAGTATCCCACGAATCAGTGGGTTCGTTTAGTTGCTTAAGTAAAGTTAAATGTTTAAATAGATTTTCATATAAAATATATAAAATTCGAATTTCGAATATGCTGAAGGTATACTAATATTTTCCATTTCAAAAATTGCCTTCAAGTGATTTTGCACCAAAAGAGGTTTATTATTAAATCGATCGCATAAAGTATCCCAAGCAATGGTATAGTTGCCAGCGGCAAATTCCAGAGATTGAATCACCTGCGATGCTGTGCCGACCAAAGAAGCCCGCAAATAATGGAACTTTTGTATGTTATTTATTTTGGAATTTGCATGAATTAAAGATTCGAAAGTATCTCTGAATTCCATCCAGAGACTGTAGCTACCGTCAAATTTGGGCAGCGCTATTTCCGGTAACTTTATGCCTTCCAGTGATGACGAGCACGCTCCAGAGGTATGGTTAGTAGAGACATTCGATGTCGCATCGTCGCTTTCAACGTTAAAATTCTCTAATTGGGTCTTTGAACGAGCTAAAATGCTATAAAATTTGTTTTCAAACTCTTCCCGTTCCGCGTAATATTCCTCTGGGTCGTCCGCCAGACACTCAATCTCATTTTGAATGAGATCGAAGTCGCATATAATTTTATCCGCGTTATTTATGCGCTGTTCCAATTGAACTACTTCTGCCCGTGTCTTTTTGTCGATTTCCAGGCCCTCAAACGATGAGACGAATTTCTCGAATTGCGTAAGCTTTGATTTTAAAGAGCCGCGCTTTTTTATCAGAACTTTAATAGCATCAGCTGAAGATGACTCTGATTCTTCTCTCGTGTTCGGCATAATGATTAACCTAGCTTAATGAATAAACAAATTAAACGAGCCTTGTCACGAGAAAATAAATACAAACTTGTCAAATCAAATTAATTTAAACAAATCGTGATCCTAATGAAACTATTAAAATTGTATGGATAATACCTAAGTCACCGTGTATCAAACATTACGGCTCGCGAAATCAAACCAATACTCAAACAAAATATAAAACCTACATAAAACGGGTTATAACGAATGCAAGGTTTACCTCACGCACACTTCTTTCGCCGTCTGATCCAAAATAGGGCCCAATCAACCAATCGTCTTCTCGCTTCGCCAAAGAGACTAAATTTGTTTCCGATTATCGCTTCTTACTCCAAAAAATGAATCCGGCTCGAAGGACCAATGTTTCGTGTAGTGGATTGTAATGAGGCACTGTTGAAATATCTATTTGATTTAATATTATTAAACGTCGATAAAAAATTATAATGAATATTATGCTATTTCAATTTTCGAATTATGTCACTGTCACTTCTCGATGGGGTGGATACTGGTCCTAGCCACTTCGGTATTACAGGTAGCCCAAACACCTGTATAACTTCAATATTTTGTTTCCGTCTTATTAAGGGTCTTTTGCATTGATTCCAAAATGTTTCATGTTCTCTATGACATTTTGTAGAGCTTGTAACATTGATATCCAAATTGAGAATTTCTTCACGTGGTAGATTTTCTTTCTTCAGTCTGTTTTTTAATATTTTATCTTCCCTTGGAAATGTAAAAGTCCCCCTCAGATCGTTTATGGTATCAATAATTTGTAGTCTTATTTCTCTCAATTCGGTTAAGCATATCCCTTATACTAAAATTAATTTATTGTTGAATACGTAGAGGTCATGGACATGGCAGCCCGAAATAAGGCTTCACATGCTTGGTTACCAAAATAGCCGGTACTAAACATCTCTGGTTTTAACTCACTGCTTTGAAGCTTCAGCATTAGTTTAATCAAAGCGTGGCCGTTCATCTCGATGCAAGGATAACAATTACTGGTCAAAAAGTTGTCTGTTGTTTTATATTCTTTTTTTCCTTTAATCCAGGCTCTCCAGATTCTAGTGAAAAATACATACCAGATGCGATATAGTCTAGTACGTAACTCAGTGATTCTAATTCCCCGCTAATTCTCCACTAATTCCCCACTAATTTCAATATTCTCTTACTAATTCCCCTAATTTCCTGAGTAATTCCCCACTAAAATCCTCTAAGTCCCCACTAATTCCTCTAATTCCCTACTAATTCCTAAAGATTGCACAACCTCGGGTTGAATATAACATTGGGAGTAAGGACAAACTATTTTTGACTTATTAAAAGTAATTATATAAATAGCTTGTCAGGGATGCCCAATATCCAAGCCTTTCACATCGAGCTAACAAAACAATGCTGATACTAAATTATTTACCCAAAAAATCATAGTTATGTCACCGAACATTAACAATAGACTAGAAGGTTCACTCTAAGCCCCGCTCCCAGCATTCCCCTCCTTGCCCCGTCACGGAACCTGCTGAAATGCTGGTTAACCGCTCAGGCCTCGTGCCACGTTTCACTCCGTTTTGTCTAAAGTCTGGCGTCTCGCCTTTGTAAGCGCTACATCAAAAGTGCCGACTGAGAGTGGACCTTCTAGTCTCTTATTAATGTTCGGTGCTGCGACTAAAACATGTATAACAGTATACGTACATAAGATCGTCGAACTTGACATATTTTAACGGCCTACTAAAGACTACCCAAATCTTTAAACGTATTTTGGGAGAATTCAGTGAGGATTAGCTAATATATTTATAGAACAGTTTTTATGTAGAATTTAATGGCGAAAATGTTTGGTTCTAAAAATTTTTTACATTTGAACAACGATTCACGAGGAAACTGAGAGAAACCAGCACAATGTACATACCATCCGGGGGTGTTTTTTTTTTGCAAAAATATGGGAAGTTGCGGACATTGGACAATTGAGAACTTTCTAGGGTTTTGTTCCTAACACCATTAGGAAAATAGATACGTAATATGAAAAGTTTGTGAATTATTTCTCCTATTCCATGTTTAGGTATATGTTTAATTTACTTGTACTATAAGGACTTTTCTTCATGTTGATTTAAAATTTAATATATAAAATAGATCTTAAATTTCTGCTTACCAAAACTTTTCTAGCCGAAACATTTTAAATTTTTAAAGTGAAACTTCTTTAGCGAGGGTAAAGTCAGAAAAAATACTTCAAGTCAACGTGAAACGTCCCTTTAATTAAGCATGTTCCAGTATAGCTAGAGGGTTGAAATTTTCAGAACATGTAGCCGGGGTAAAATGAGGTTCCTGGACGAAAACTTGCCCCCGTAGCCAGCCCTCCCTCCCCTGTCCGGTGGGAGAATAAAAAACTAAAATATTTAAATTCGGGAGAACGGGGAGGGGAATTATACCCCCCCTCCCCCACCTCCCAGATACCGAAATATTTCCGAAAAATGGGAACAAAATAAAAAAAAACGTAAAAAATTGTTCGGAATGTTAATAAAAGTATTATAAAACGAAATAAGAAAAAAAATAATAATTTAAATAACCTAAAGAAACGCTGTTTTCGGCGAAAAAAAGGCGAAGTAGTTCAGCTACAAGGTCGAGGATGGCAAAAATGTTAAAAAAAAGCTTTATGAACAAAAAAATAATTTTTTTTCAAATGGCGAAAAATTGAAAAAGCGTAAAAAAAATTTCGGAAAGTTAATAAAATTATTATAAGATGAAATAAGAGAAACAAATTAATTAAGGAAACCAAAACAAAAGAAGTTAATATGAGTATTATAAAACGAAATAAAGAAAAAAAAGTAAAAAAAAAGTTAGAGAAACGCAGTTTTCGGCGAAAAAAAAAATAAAAAATTGTCAAAACAGGGGGCAAAAGCAAAACATTAAAACTCAATTCCTTATATCTCTTTTAGAAGTTTCACTTCATCATCAATCAGCCCTTTGCATCCACTGCTGGATATAGGCCTCCCCCATTTCTGCCCACTGTCCTCTATATTGAGCGCTCCGCATCCAGTTTGTGGTTATTCTTTTGATATCGTCCATCCGTCGGGTGGAAGGTCTTCCCTTGTTTCTCTTGTCGGCTCTTGGTCTCCACTCGATCAGCCTTTTTGTCCATCGTCCATCTGTCATGCGGGCCACATGTCCAGCCCAGTTCCACTTTAGCTTAGCCACCTGGTATATAACATCCGTGACTCATGTTCTCGCTCGTAAGCCCTCATTTCTGACGTGGTCACGAAGTGACACACCGAGCATCGATCTTTCCATCTTGCGTTGTGCTATTCTGATATTCTTAGCAGATTTGACTGTTAAAGTTAAAGTTTCGGCGCTGTAGGTCATAACCGGTAGAATGCACTGATTAAAAGCTTTTCGTTTTAGACAAATTGGGAGATCACTTTTAAACACATCTCCAAGTCTGCCATATGCAGTCCAAGCGAGCGTAATTCTTCTCTTTAATTCGCATGTTTGATTGTCTCTCGAGATTCGTATTTCATGACCAAGATATGTGTACTTATTTACCAGCTCCACCTCACAGTCACCAGTAGTAATATTTCCACTAGGGACCACATACTGGACACATACTTCCTAAAGATCTTTCAGCATATTCCTGATTTCTTGTAGGTTGTCGGACAGCAAAACTATATCATCCGCGAAACGCAGATTTGTTAGGTTTAGACCATCTATATTTAAACCCTTTCCTCTCCATTCGAGCATCCCGAAGACGCATTCCAGAACAGTGATAAACAGTTTGGGTGACATGGTATCTCCCTGTCGTACTCCTCTACCGATTCTTATGGGGTTGGTGTTTTCATGCAGCTTTACCATTATGGTAGCATTTTTATATATGTTATATATTAGTTTAGTGTAGCGGTAGTCGACACGGCATTTTTGTAAGGAGTCCAAGACTGCATTTAACTCAACGGTGTCAAAGGCCTTGTGGAAGTCCACAAAGGTAACGAAAAGCGGTCTATTGTACTCAATTGATTTTTCAATTACAGTTTTGATGCTTTGAAGATGGTCATTGATTCCAAAACTTCTGCGGAACCCGCCCTGTTCCATTGGTTGATAAAAATCTAATTTGTTTTCCAGTCACGTGGTAATAATTCTCGTGAACAGTTTATAAAGGTGACTGGTCGATAGTCTTCCAGTTCGGTTGTATCTCCCTTCTTATGAATCAAGATCACGCGTTATACCACTTGTCTGGTATGGTGTTTTTAAAAAGACAGAGATTAAAATGTTTTGCTATTTTCTTAAAAGGTGAGGCATATAAATTCTTTTATAGAGACATTTCATATATACAATTATCCTTACCATTAGTGCTTCACCGCTAAGCACGAAAAGATTAAAATGAAGAATAGAGTACGGTTGGCAACGCTAATATGACATACTAAAAACCTATCAATAATGATTTGCCATTACTTAAAAACCGGCTTACAAGTAGAATTGTCCATTCGATTCTTTTCCTGTCTTTATTGTAATTATTTTTTATTTTATTTATTTATGTAAGTATTTTTCCATATATAATTCCCATTTACACAATATTATATTATTACATTACCTACTTTAATACTACGAACTTTGTTATACTTAATGGTAAATAAATGACATAGTTACTTTGTCTCTATATCTATACTAAATTTTGGAGGTGTAATATTTTTAAAGTAAAAACTTGTTTACCACGGGCACTGAACATTAACAAGAGACTAGAAGGTCCACTCTCAGTCGTTACTATTGATGTAGTGCTTACAAAGGCGGGACGCCAGACTACCACGAAAGGGGGTGAAACGTGGGACAAGGCCTGAGGGGTTAACCAGCATTTTATCCGGATCCGCGACGGGACAAAGGGGGAAATAATAGGGGCGGGGCTAAGAGTGAACCATCTAGGCTATTGTTAATTTTCGGTGGCATAGGTGTGATTTAGGACTCGATGAAACGAAAAAGCTACACTAAAAAGAGACGCGTGTACGCTTCTCTCTCAGTCAGTTTAACGAAGGTGTCACGTCTACCGCGTGTAAACTGCACAAATGAATTTCTTTTTAATATGTTGTGTGCCATTATAAAGATCAAGGAAAATAAACTATAATTGCGTTTACAGGTATTGGAGTTCAAGCTCAAGATGAGGAGTATGTGTACTTTATTGCACCAGATAGATTTTTAGGCGATCAAAGAGCTTCCTATAATCAGCTTCTTGAGTTCTCATTCAGGATCGGTGACACTCGACCAATGCCCACTGCAGCGGACATTGTTTTAGAAGGCAATGGGAATCGTATCACTAACACTATATTTGCACAAGATAATAATTTTCCCAGCATACAGGTTCGTATTCTTTATAAACATTGTACCTACTCATACTAATAAGCCTACTAACCTACGTTCTTTTTTTCGATATAGAACTCGTGGAACAGGTCGTCATGGGAAAACAGTTGTGCCAAGTAAGCACAAAGAATGATATTCATAGGTATATTACCTGTGCAAACACTATTTTTGTAGTAGAAATTAGACTGTTACAATTTAAAAGATGGGGAGTAGTTAGATACGGTGAAAAATGTTTTAGATTTTAAACTAAATTTGTACATTATTTTGTCAAATTGTTAGGTAGATTAAGACAGAAAAATATGATGAGTTAATTGTAGCGAATTCGATAAACAAAACATGTACAATATTATAATAAACGTATATCAGTGATAACAGAACGTAGTTCTAACAACCTTATAAACGACGTGCGTCAACATAAATCATTGGAAATATTAGGAATAATCACGAAAATATCTCGGAAATTTCGGAAAGGATTACTATCGTAGGACCCATTGCTATTCATCACACTTTAATCAATACAAATTTAAACTATTTTACTGGTAGAAGTATTTTATAACGTAATTGTAACGCTTTACGTCTCTAAGTTCTGAATGCTTTCAACAATCGCCTCCCTTCTTTTGAGAAAACAATTATTTTACATTTCCAGTGGCAAAAGAGCCAAACAAATTGTTTTAGTGTCCTTTACGCAGGAATGTTATAGGTCGATACAGGGTGGCCCGTTTATTAAGGGATGACACCTTATTTCAGAATCTGCGAGGTATACCAAATAAAGTGTAATACAAAAGTTGTTTGGATTTACTTAAGTTTTTAAGATATTATATTTTTATATATACAGGGTGTTCGTATTTTTGTAGACAAATATCAACTTCCTTATTTTAAATAGAATACCTTGCATATCAGGGCATTTTTGATTTTCTCAGAGAATTCTAGATATATTTTATATATAATATCCTATACCTAAGTAATAGTATAACTGGTTTTGGCATATTTTGAATTTCATGTCGTTGTGTGACGTCGCAGGTCTAAATATAACTATAAATTTCTCCTATTAAAAGCCTTTATTCTTTAATTGGAATTGGTTTCCTTGTAGAAGGGGATCTACTTTAGTGGTCTGTGCTGACATTTTTATAATAAATAAACATAGGGTGATCAAAAATTGACATTAAAAATTTAAATGATAAAATCGTTGTCATTTTTTTCAAGTAGAAACCCCCTATTTTTATAATTTTATCTTATTTAGCATTAAAAATAAGGACGACTTTGTATAATGTTGTCTATTTTTATTTATTTATTTATTTATTTTCCTAGGCCTGTCCGACATACGTCCCCATATAGCACTGCAGCCTGTACAGGCTTATTGTGCTGAGCCTGTGTGGTTTTATGATAGCCACGCCAGTATTTTTGTGTCCTGTACGAGACCGTATAGGTCTTTTACTGAGTGTTTGATTAGTATCTCTGGGTCTATATTTGGTTGCCCAAAGATGCTAAGTCTCCTGCGGTCCAGTGCCTCACAGTTAATCAGGATGTGTCTGGCTGTTTCCCGTTCCTTATTGCATAGTTTGCAGTTAAGGTCTCCGATATACAGACCCGTCCTATTCAGATGTACCTTTAGGGGTGCATGACCGGTCAAAAGACCGGTTATGATTCGTAACCGATCTCTGCTCATGAATAGCAGTTTTTCGGTTCTTTTTTTACATGGTAGGCCAATAAATTCCTTTCCATGGTTTTGCCTGGGGATTTCTGTCCAGTGACGTCGATGTTCTTTTCGAACCCAGTCTTTGATGTGGCTCCGGGTCATACTTTTTGGTATTCCCAGAGCCGGTTCTGGGCCTATTAGTTTTGATTCTGATCTTTTCCTGGCGAGTTCATCAGCTTTTTCATGCCTTCGATCCCTCTGTGTCCTGGCACCCAGATTTGTCTCACCGTATTCCGGTCTGCCAGGGTTTGTAGTTCTTCAAGACATTTCCACACCAGCCTTGATGACACTTCTTGGCTCAGTAGTGCTCTTAGTGCCGCTTGACTGTCCGACAATATTAGGATCCGCCGATTGTTTGTGGCCTTCCTATTATTCTCTATGGCGTATACTTCTGCTTGGAAAACAGAAGCATACATACTCAGTGCATAGTATTTGCTCCAACTTTGACTAGCAGAATAGACTCCTGGTCCAGTACCAGCTGCAGTTTTTGACCCGTCTGTGAACCAGGTTTGGTTCTGCCTTCTGATAGCTGTTGGTTCATTTTTCCATTCGGTTCTACTTGGAAAGTTCACTTCGAATGATCTATTAAAACAGTATCGCTTTTGCATATGGTCCGTTTTCATGTTTAAAACATCCCCCACAAGATCAGCGATTGCCATGTGTCCCGTCTTTCTAGTAACGGTGATTGTTTGCTGCAGTCTATGTACCCCCAGCCTGGCCTCCCCCCTTATCACAAAGTGTAGAGGCGGGAGGTCCAGAAGAGTCTCCATGGCCGCAGTTGGAGTGGTCCGCATTGCCCCCATCATTCCTAGACAGGCAAGTCTTTGTACCTTGCCAAGTTGTGTCTTGGGCCACCGCACCAGAGAGACGTATGTTAGGATAGGTTTTACCACCATTTTGTATGTCCAATACATTATGTCTGGTCTTAATCCCCATTGTTTCCCGTGTAAGCGTCTGGTAATCATGAGTGATGCCACCGCTTTTTTGGTGATATTTTCCAGATGTCGATTCCAGGTAAGTCTCGAGCCCAATGTTACCCCTAGATACTTTACCTCGTTCGAGATCTGTATGTTTTGTCCTCTCAGGCTGAGTGGTCCTAGATCCCCTACCTTGTGCCTTCGAGTAAAAGCTACGATGTTAGATTTGTTGGGACTAATATTTAAACCCTCCTGATCTACCCATCTTGTAGTCCGGTTCAGAGCATTTTGCATCTGCTTTCTAACCGTTGAGTTAAATTTGCCTCGGGTGATGATGACTATGTTATCATCATATCCGAGTGCACAGTGTCCCCCATCCGTGAGCACCCTGAGTAGGCTGTGCGCCACCAGGTTCCACAGGAGCGGAGATAACACCCCGCCCTACGGACACCCTCGATGCACCCGAGCCACTAGTGCGCTCCCAGCGACGGTTGCCTCTACCAACCTTCCCCTCAGCATGGAATTAATCCACCGACAGCAAGTGCCCTCAACTCCTCTTTGCCCCAGGGATCTGGTTATTGAGTCGAAGGAGGTATTGTCAAACGCCCCCTCCACATCCAGGAAGGCGGCCAGCATCACCTCCCTGTTTTCCAGTGTATCCTCCACCCTCTTGACCAGCTGCTGGAGTGCTGTTTCTGTTGACTTATCTGTCTGGTAGGCATACTGGTCGTGGTGCAGTGGGCTGTTTACCAATACAGCATCCCTAATATGCCTGTCCACAAGTTTTTCAAGTGTCTTAAGTTCAAAAGACATAAGACTTATGGGTCTTGGGGACTTTGCCGTATCATGTCCTATTTTTCCAGGTTTCGGTATAAACGTTACCCTAATGTGTCTCCAGGTTTTTTGGTACATATCCAAAAGCTAGGCTGCTTCTTAGAATACTGCAGAGTATCATGTACATTAGTTCAGTTCCTTTCTGTAACATTATAGGGTAAATAGGGTAATTCGAATGTGTTTATTGTCCATTCGATTTTCTGATAGTTAATCACTTCGTCGTTCGAAGTCTGCCAGTCTTCCCTGGACGCCCTTCGAGGTTCTGGCTCAGTCCACCCCCCTTGAGCATGATCTACTCTCTGTGAGCCGGGAAGGTGAACCCTTAGGAGTTCCTTAGCCGTTTCCTCTACCGTATTGGTATATTCGCCAAGATCATTCTTTAGCGAATTTATTGGGGTTTGGGGGTCTCTTGAGAGAATTCTTGGAAGTCTAGCACATTATGGAGTGTTTTCTATCTCCTCACAGTACTTCCTCCACGACCTTCTCTTGGCTCCCCTCAGCTCTTTGTTGAACCTGGTCAGTGTAGCTCTATATACCTCCCACTGATAATTTCTTTTGGCTTTGTTAAAGTCTTTTCTGACCTGCCTTCTTAACTTCGCAAGTTCCTCACTCCACCAGGGCACATTCCTGGTGGATTTTCTTGTTGTAAGATTGCAGTTGTCTTGGAAGGCAGTGATAATTACGTCATTGAATTGTTCCACAACCATCTCTAAGTCTTCCGTGTTCCTTATCGTCTTCCTGATTAGCGGAAGTCTGTGCTCTAGGTCGGCCGCATATGCTTCCCAGTCCGTTTTCCGAGGATTTCGATAGGTAGTAGCAGTTATTTCCGCTGTTATATTGAATCTGATGTATCTATGATCCGAACAACTTACCTCATCAGATACATGCCAGTTTGTGACGTAATTACTCAAATAGTTTGAGGCTAGTGTTACATCTATGACCTCCTTCCTAACAGTGTTATTAAAGGTAGGTTTGCTCTCTACATTAATTATGTCTAAGTTATTTGCCATAATATATTGTAGTAATAACTCACCTCTATTTTTGGTGTTGGTACTTCCTCAGATTGTGTGGTGTGCGTTCGTATCGCCGCCGATGATCAGCTGAGTCCCATTTCGCCTACAGTGTCTCACCAGCTCTTCCACACTCCTGGTTGGTGTTGACTCAGGATCATCGTAGGGCAGGTAGGCCGATCCGATTATAATATCCCTTGGCCCGGTACCCTCAATTATCCTGATTTTGGCTGCCGTTAGGTCCCTAGAACAAAAGAGAGTTAACGGCAGTATATTAATATTTTTTTAAATTAACATAAAGGTTCGAGGCGTGTCGCTGGATCTACTATAAATCAGTGCCCCATCGATTTCACTCAGACCTGTGATTTTCCCGTGTCTAATTCACGTTTCCTGTATCAGGGCAATTTCTGCATCCCTCATAGCAACTGTAAGGACTGCCGAAGCCGCCTTACAGTGCTGGAGGTTGATCTGAATTACCCTGATCATTTTGTATCCCTGTGGGCCATATAGTTCCCATGAGTAAGGGGGAAGTAAATAGTCCACTCCTGCGGAGCCCCCTGCACCGAAGTGAGGCTGGCTACTCTGGGATTTTGCCCGGTTTCCCAGAGGCTCCGTTTGAGACGGTGTACCCCCACCGCCATGCACCCATCGGCAAGGATCACTTTACACCTTGGGTTGGGTCTGTTTTTTGAGCTGTCCTTAGCTTCGCCGCATATGCAGCTACTGAGCCCCCCCACCAACGACAAGGTCTCGAAGCTCCTCGAGGGGGAGGTTGTTTATTAGAAAAAGTTGTAGTTTTTGGAATATTGGCTTAATTGTGAAAATGCTATACGGCTTTTAAGTTTTGTTATTAGTTGGCCATGACGGCGAGGCGTGGCGAAAAAAAAACAATCGATCATTACAGAAATGACACTATTTCTTGCATATTGAATATTTTGTTATTCTCACTTTTCTTTATTTTGGTTTATAATTTCGTATTCACATGCCAATATTTCGAAAATAAAAGAATAATTTGGTAATGTTTTTTAGAATTTAAAGCAGAATTCAAAAAACTTAGAATATGGAAGGTGTTCTATTTAAAAACTGTTACTTTGGTGAGCTCGAATTTTCTAGAGTGCCCTGTATAGTTCAGAATATTCCTATATTTTAGAAATGCAACTTATTAATCGTATACTTTTAATGAATTTCTTCTATTTTTTAAAAATATCTACAACACCGAATAAATCCAGATAGTGGGAGCGGTAGACGAAAAAAAGCCTCAAATTGGTATACCAGCAAACCCTTTGGTACACGTGCACTTTAGACCCAATTGATCATTTTGGCCGAAGTACCCAAAAAATATCCTTATGGGGGCTGTGGCGCACCCCTGTGACTCCTTTTTAAAAATTCATCGTATTTCCTCACCAAAATCCCAGTCACCGAGCTGTCATTGTGTTGTAAGATCGTATAGAGGGCTAATACATATTCAAAATTGATATAAATTTGAAAGAGTGCCACCCAGCAAGAATTTAACCCCAACAGGGGGGTTAATCCCTCAATATTCAGTATTTTTTTTTAATTACCATTATTGTCACATATTAAATTGGGGATCATAATATTTTTACTTCATTGCTGCAAAAATTTATTGTAGGGTCCAGTGGGGTATGTGGGAACTTTCCTAAGCCCCACCTCCATGCTTTTTGGTGTGTTTAGTTTTTTATGGAATGCAATATGTATCAGATCTGCACACCATTTCGAAGTAAAAAGTTCAATATGTGTTAATAAGTAATTCTTATAAATAAAAGTAAAATGTATTAGTAATAAATATTTCAGTATCGTATCATTTTTAGGGCCCAACGGCAAATATGTTAATACATTGTAACATTATTCTGCTGCTGTATTATTCTTCTCGCTGAAAATAATAGAGTAGTACAAAATATGGCATAATCTACTATAAAGGTTAAAATAATATTTTTAAAAACGCACCTCTTGTTATGGCAATCCCCATGACCAACTTTGCAGGCGGGCGTACACGGCATCATGTACTTTCGGTAACAGCATCGATTTGAAACGCAGCCAGTTTTACAGCCGCAGTTCCTTGATTGAGATGCCTATATCCAATATAATTGCTACCAGACTATCTCAAGGGAACCACCCCCCAACCTCTTCCATCACCATTGCTCCGGGGGTGGCTGGGTGGTTACAGTGCCCTCCAATGCACGTCCCCATATCTCTCCAGCTTTATACTTAACACGTTTAATGTGCTCAAGGAGGGCAGCAGCAGTGGGAGGGATTGATGTGTGGGCCTTCTCCCAAGTGACCAAAAGGTGGCGACGGGTATTGTTTACATCGGTTAAATCGCTGCATGGATCGTGCATACGAATGGTGAATTTCTCCAGTGCTTTAACATGCGCGTCAGTTAGCTCTTCGGCGCCGGGTGAACGAGACAAACACTGAAAAGCTGACGATATCTCAGGGTCTTTCAATGCAGACCAGGCACTCCTTTTACCTAAAGAAGCAGAATAATTATTATGAATTATAGTATTATCTTCTAACAAGTGGTGCGAACCTTCTATGTGAAAAAGGACGTTGAATCACATCCTGTCAAGCTGTGCCAGCTACGCAACGCAACTGCCAAGTGCTTCCACGATCTTGTGGATAGAAATGTACCGTCTTTTTAAACCATTTCCCAATAAAACCCCCACCCCCTTTCAAGCCGTGATCTTGAAGCTCGTGAAAATGAGATATTCCGATAACAACCACGTCTGTGTCGGAACAGCAAATAAGAACTAAGTTTATTCCCTGGGCAACCATACCTGTCACGTGAAGAAGTATTCTCCCATTTGAGAGATATCAACACCGTGTAACTGGGAAGAAGATTCCGATTACGATATTAGATGTTTTTCTTTCACCTGCACTAAGTACACATTTTGCAACAACCCTTTTTCTTTCTCCGGTGCACTTGCACTGAGTGGCATTTAGTGCAGCTCTTTCTCCACCGACTATTTTGTTGGTGTAAGTTGGTGCAGGAGGGTGGGACAATGGCGAACTGGCGGAGATTTATGAGATGGCTTTTTCTTTCGCTGCTGCACGAATATTTGGTGGACCTACACTGACGTACACCAAGTGCAGTTGGTGTAGGTGAAAGAAAAACACGTATTATATTAGTATGAACATTGGTCACAACTTGAAATTGTCCTAGCGACGTAGTCAGGTTTGGTGCAAGAAAACTGAAGAGTTCGTTTTTATTTGCCGATTTTTTTAAATAGCCTTCCCAGCTTTGTGGATGAATTCCTAGAAAAAGTAATAGCAAGTACTAGTGACGAAGAGTTGTTAAATTTTGAGAATATTTTTACCTCGTTCAGGAATATTCTTCTTCCAGCATCCCCTCTGTCATGAGTGGCCTTTTTAATACTTGCCTTGGAATATCGGTCCCAGACCACATCAATTCTGAGAACACCAACACTGTTGGCTATGTTTCTAAGGATAGGGGCCAACTGTTTGTTGCAGTATTCGGATATATTTTTGGACTTGCCAGTGGGTTTGACTAGGTGAACAAGTCCTACCAGTCTTTTACACTGTGTTGTGCATTCGGATGATGGCAGATGTTTTTCAAGAGTCTAAATCGTAAGCTGTGCTGACAATAAAATGTCTCATGAATAACTGCATGTCTGATTTGAGAGAATGTAAAAACCTTACTTTTTGGCATATCTTCTTGATTCCTAAAAAGGCTCAACATTGGCTTTTTTAATAGCATCGTGCAGAGGGGTTTTAGTCGTGACAAGGTACTCTTTTACAAAGGTTAAGCAGGCATACTGTCCATCATTAGCCGAAATATTAAGTGTGTCAACACACACTTTACTTGCTACAACTCTAGTACTTATGTTAATTAGTTCTTGATTGTCACCCTTAAATGGATTTTGGCACAGCACAAAACTTTGTTTCACCACAGCACAAACGGTAAGGAATTTCCGTTGCAATGGATGGTTGGTCGTCGTCGTGAGTACTGAGCTACTTAAAAATCACACCAACAACATAATAACTGTTTCCACACTTAAATCTCCTTTGTCACTAAAAAAATCACACCAACAACACAATAATCGCCTGTTACGCCTTTCGCTCGGTATTGCGCCGCCATGTCTAAATTATTACGCTGTTTTACGTCACACGATGCCACCCCCACCTTGCGATGGTCAATGTGTGCAGTGTTAGCAGGTCCAGTCAAATTTGACTAGTTCTAGTGATTTTGGCAACCTTCGTTATGTTAATGAAATATAAATGTTATGACCATTAGCTTTGGTTTTGCGATATTTGTATACAAAATATTGAAAATTAGGGGGTTAACACCCCTTAAAGGGTAATTTTTTTAAGGCCATTTTTCAACGTAAACTTATGAAATTTATGACCTTAAAACACAATGACAAATCAGTGACTGGAATTGTGTGCAGAAATACGTTGAATTTTAAAAAAGAGGGTAAAATGGTGCCCCACAGCCTCTCTAAGGGAATTTTTTTTGTGTGTTTCGGACCAAAATGACCAATTGGGTCTAGGGTGCATGTGTACCAAACGGCTTGCTTGTATACCAATTTGCGATTTTTGTTCTATTATTTCGATGTCAAGTATACTTAGAATGGCCGTTTGAAATCCCAGTTCTGTGTGCAAAACTGTCAAAAACAAAATTACTTTTAACGTTTTGGGAATTATTTTGAGTAGCAAGCAGCTTTGATTTTACTATTAGGATTTAATATATACTTAATCAGTATTTCCTCAAAACCTCTATATGTATTCGCAAATTGTTTCAACTCTAGAACGTTGATATTTCAGACTCAAATGTATAAATTCAGACTTCACGAACATCCAGATTTTCAATGGCAGCCAAGATTGAATTCAAAAGATTTCATTTCGATTCTTACGAATTTGACGTCAATTAAAATCAGAGGTACTTATTCCCCACAAGGATTTGGCTTCTTAGATGATGTTAAACTAGAAACAGCGGCCAGAGGCGCTGCGGGCCAACAAGCGCTTTGGATGGAATTCTGTGAATGTCCACAAGGTATGTAATTATTAATTATTTAAATTTAACTTGCAGGAAAGTTTTATTTGTAATTTTCACAGTAGTAGTGTTTTTGTATTAAAAGTAAAGGATGAATCCTCAAATTATTGTCTAGAACCTACCATGAAGTAACTAACTTCTAAAATCTATACACATTGAGGGACGCGTTGCAGCCCACAGGAGCAACACCAAGCTTTTTTTAGTTTGCTCACAGGTGATTTTGTCTCTGTCACAATATGAGCATCCATCATCCATTCGAAGCAATCGAAGTCACCGGACTCTTGAATGAGCTTACTCTAACCAACATCAGCAACAAATGACCGTAACTTTCATTTCGCCACTGGGTATCCCTCATAGAAGCTTAGAAGCTTAGAAGCGTGGCCGTTTAATAAAAAAAGAACACATCCGAAGTATGTGCCCTTACACTGTGCTCTACACTCGATACATTCACATTACTCATACGGGAAATATATGCATACCACCTTGTATACATGCACATACTAAAGAAAATTAGTAACAAGCGTAGCGCGTAAGATCTGACCAACACGTATATAATGTATGTAAATTATTTAGATACCCCCACTGAGATTACGTCACAATGTTCTTTTGGAGGCTGTCCCTAAGGATCTTTTCTTATCCTGTAGGCTCTTTTCGTGTCCCGTAGGCTCTTTTCGCCCAACTTGTTATTCGATTGTTATTCGGAGATAAGAGAGTTTAAGTTTACTTGAACACATTTGGTCACAATCACAGCCCGTCCGAAACCTAACCAAAATCGCGTAATTTATGAGAATCTGATCACACTAAATACTATACAATACAATACAATACAATACAATAGTTTATTCATGTAAATTACATTAAATGTTTACACAGGTCAATCCAATAAGAATAAGCATAATTATCCCTACTCATCACAAAAATAGCAAAAGCTCCTGCAACAGAACATGTCAAAGCAATCATCATCAAAGACAATACAAAAGACATAATAAACATTCACTAGGAACAAAATACTGTTGTCAATAAAACAACAGACAGGTGAAATTATTAAAACATTATTAAAATACTATTAAAATACCATTAAAATATTATAACCTCACACTACAAATTAAATTAAGTAAAATTAAAATTGAGGAAGCCTTCAAAAAAATAGAAAGCCTTGTCTAACAATTTTTGTTTACCGTTCTCCCAAGATGCAGTAGTGGGAGGGCTCATATATGCACAGGCAGAGCATTAAAAAAATTTCCGGCCCAATACCCAGGGCCATCCTGACACCTTCTAAGACGCCAGTATAGGGGGACAATATCCTGCCTACCACGCGTATTGTGTTCGTGAAGGTCCCCGTGAGTCCTGAACATGCTCAGGTTTTCCCTCACATACATCAAGCACTGGTATATGTACTGGCAAGGCACAGTCAACACTCTCAGTCCCACAAACACCCCCACACAGTCGTCCCGAAATCTCAATCCAGCTATCACTCTCTGCAACCCAAACACCCTACGTGCTTCAGCCGAATGTCCCTAAGCAAGAATGGCATATGAAACATGGGCTTGAAAAATGGCAAAATAAGCTGTCCGGATTATTTCAGCCGAGACACACTGAGACAGATTGCGAAGCACAAAGAGGCTCTTATTGAGTTTTTTTGGGCATCAACATGCTTATCCCACTGTAATCTTCGATCCAGAACCACGCCCAAGAATTTTACTTCAGATACGTTTGCCACAGACACATCCCTCATTGTGAAAATTACTCTTGTTGTTTTGTCAGCATTAAGTAAGAGCCAGTTCGAACAGAACCAAGCTGCAGCCCTATCCTGTGCGCCCAGGGACCCGTCCAATGAAGCCTCCAGCGTTTCAGCCGAGAGAGACACTGTGGTGTCGTCAGCAAAGAGTGTGTATTTGGCGATTGTTTCATGGCCAGGAAGATCATTGATATAAATCAAAAAGAGGATAGGGCCCAGTATGGAACCTTGAGGAACATCTATTGTAATTTCACTCCTTGTCGACTGCACCCCAGAGAACCTCACCACCTGATATCTGCCATCCAAATACGACTGTATAAGATTAATACTGTCAGGACAAACGTATTTTTTTAGCTTTTGAAGAAGAAACCCATGGTCGACGCAGTCGAACGCCTTGCTCAGGTCACAGAACATCACGGAGTTGTACTGCATTTATGAAATGACTCCACTATAGCTGCGACAAGATCCAATATTTCCAAGACAGTACTCTTGTTTCTTCTAAATCCAAATTGTGTTTTACAAAATAAATTGTTTGACTCAAAGAAATCAACAATCTGGACTGCCATACACTTTTCCAGCACCTTTGATATAATGGGCAAGATTGAAATTGGACGATAATTTTCTGGGGCTTGGCAATACGGAGGGACAAAACACGTCTATATAGGAAAATATTTAAGTTTAGTGCATTATTGGCGAGCGACACTTTTAATACCGGAGTAGGCACTTTGAAATTATTAGGAATGCTATTTTTAAGACAAGATATTATTAGTTTTGTCAAGGGTGAAATCAATATATTTTTTACTATCTTTATCATTTTTGTATTAATACCATATATATCACAACTAGGTGTATTTTTTAGGCCATCAACGATCTCTCTAACGTCATTGAATGTTACTTCTTTAAAACTGAAAGCGTTTACTGGTGTTACAAATCCATCAAAGTAACTGAGTGGATCAATGTTTGTCTGTGGAATACCCTGTACTAGATTTTGAGCTATATTTGAAAAGAAGTTATTAAAATCAGCTGGTGTTATATTGTGACTAGGTGTGGAGTTGCTGCCCTTTGCTGATTGATAATTTGCTACATTGTCTTGGATGGATTTCCAGAATTATGGATAAGGCGGTCGTTTGCAGCAATTTTAGCTTGCTCAATAGAACTCCTGTAACTTTTTCTATATCCTAAGTATGTCTGCTCAGCCTCAGCAGAGCCATACTGATTCTTCAGCTCTCTGAGAAATTCAAGCTGGTCGCGCATTGCTCTCAACTCGTTATTAAACCAATTAATATTGTTAGAATAGTCAGATCTCACAACATAGGACTTTTCTGGGAAACTCATAAGACATGCATCCTCCAAGACGGAAACAAACTTCTCAGATATCTGATGTGCATCAGTGTATTCATCTATCAAGCTCCATGATGACCGATCCACAACGTTATAAAATGTATACAAACCACTTTGTGTAATTGGCCTGCACAACCTCCTAGACTCCGCATGACCCACAGCACACTCAATCATACACCCCACTATCTGTCCCATATGATCCGACAGATTCATACTGACAACTTCTGCTGACCGCAAGACTACAACAGAACCCACAAAGACATTGTCCAAGCACACATCAAGCCGTGTCGCCTGAAATATGACCAAAACCCTCCAAGACATCACATAGCTGGGATGTTTCAACCCTATCCGTATTAAAATGAACATTGAAATCGCCCACTATTATCAGTTCCGCGCTACTTTTTAGACTGGATAAAATGTTCTCAATCATGATTAAAAAGGTGTCAAAATGACCTGCAGGTGAACGGTAAAATGCCAAAACATAAACATTCAATAACTCCACATAGATAGTACAATATTCTATACATTTATCAATACTAGGACAATTAATGTTTACTAAAGTAAATTTAAAATTGTTCTTAATCAAAATCATTGTTCCACCACCTGAGGATTATTCTCTAAAAGAATAATTCGCTACTTTGTATCCCTGCAGCTGAAAAACACTCAGTTCTGCCTCAGTAAGTCAATGTTCTGTGACACATATTATATCAATATTCTGATCAGATATGAATGCTTCAAGCTCACTAGTTTTATGTCTGACCTAACATTGATATGCAGGACTCATACCTTGTGATCAGTTGTTTCGGGACATATTTTGTAGTCATTTGCCGGCGCTGTATGTTCTGAAAATGGTTTATAATAATTCCATAATTTCATTCTTATTTACATCTGGTGCTAGACCTGAGAGAAAAAGAAAACTCACTCTTTTCGCTGTTTTTAACAGTGCTGTACTATCACTGTAGCCCCTCAGAGGTTCCGGCCTATTTATTTTTTTCAAATTGTGTTGCTTTTGTTTTCCCTTGAAACCTCTGTTTTTGAATTTCCCATTTTTCCTGATTTTCTTCATCGTTAATATTTTGATGATGCTGCCTATCTCTACTGACACGTGCTGGGTCCAAATGGCCTATTACGTCATTCTCAGCTGGGTCATTCGTAATACCCATGATTTTAGGACCTGTGATTTATGTGTTAGAAGACGCACCTTCAATGTCGCTAACTTCAATCCGATCAGCAGCGCCCTCAAAAGAAGCATCTGCAAACACTGGAACTTCCTTTTCTTGAATTGGTGCGGCGGTCGGTGAGCGGGAACTGCGGGGAGGATTGGGAAATGTTTGTTTACCTTGTCTAATCTCCATTAGCCATTTCTTGCCGCCCTGTATAATTATTCTCCAACGAAAATAAAGTTAATCATTTCAAACAAGCATGACGTATTAAGTCTGCTGAGACCGCATTCTAGCTGTGCGTCGACCCAGAAAAATGCACTGCAGCAAATTACACAACAAGCAGGCCACCGGGTTAACAAGTAAATAATAACATAATATCATCATTTTTATATACATGTACATATGTTTATAGTATTTAGATTAAGAACTTTTTTGTATGAATACGGATCAAATTGTTAAATAAAATCAGTACAAACCTAAAGCTGTTTGACTCAACTACTCCCTTTGAAACCCTTCAAAGGCTACTTACTCTACATGCCTAGAAAATGCCCTACTATACAGTCTACAGTAAATTAATCTATCAAGGGCTGACTAGACATAGCTTACAGAAGCAGATCAAAGATTTCCGACGCCAACTACGAAGCAAGTTGGAAAATTTTGGAAAAGCGATATACAAACGACCGCTTACTTGCCAACAAACTAATGGACAAAATTCTTGACATCCCAAATATCCAGCACGAATCAGCAGTACAACTGAAACAGTTACACGACACAGTACAAGAGTGTCTCGAAGCACTAAACAATTTACAAACTGATACCAGCTCCTGGGGCCCAATGATTGGACGCATCATAAGCAAAAAATGGGGCGCCGAAACAAATAGATTGTATGAACAGTCACTAGAAAAACCGCACGACATACAACCAATAGAAGAGTTGATGGCATTTATACTAAGATTCAATTCACTCGAGACGTCAGAAGAGGACAAAACAAAAAGGTACCAAAAACTAAGAAACAAATCGCCTGCCCATACTGCAAAGATTGTCGGCACCGTCTGTATGCATGTCCAAGGTTCCAGGCAATTACAACCCAGGGAAGGGTAAAATTTGTACATGAGAATAATGTATGTGCCAATTGCCTATTGCACGATTCGCATGTCAGATGTCGATGCCTGTCATGCAGAAAATTTCACCACACATTGCTCCATGTTGAAAGACCTCATCAAGAACAGATTCGCTCTAGAAAAAATGATCAAGCTCAGCAACCAGCCCAACGACCAACGTTCAGAAATTTGGCCAGAAATCAGCAACATCGACAAAATACAGCTAACTACAGCCTTCAAAGAGACGATTTAGTAGTACTAGCAACAGCAATGGTTCGAGTGCCAGATGCATACGGCACTGGTCAGCATCTACGCATTTTGGTGGATACTGGATCACAATGTACCTTTATCACAGAGCAAGTAGCCACATTATTAGCCATGCCCAGGCAAAATATTCAAGCTGAAATAACGGGAGTTGGAGCAGGAGAACCTCAAAATGCAAAATGGAAGATAGAGGCAGTTGTCAAACTTCGGTTCACAAGCAACTTTGCATTCCATGTCTCATGCTTAGTGTTACCAAAGCTAACACACTCCTTACCGACGAAGCCACTCCAAATGAAAACTGAACAATGGAAAAACGAAATTCTGGCCGATCCAACAGTCTCCCGGCCTGGTCCTATTGACATGATCCTAGGAGCTAAGGAGTATGGAGAGATCATACTAGAAGGAATCAAGAAGACATGGCATGGCATGGGCAAAACACAGAGCTAGGATGGATCTTCTCTGGGGCGATAAACAACGCTAGCCGGAACAAATTTGAGATACACGGATTAACAAGTCTAATAGTAGAATATCAGCAACTAACGAAATTCTGGGAAATTGAAGAAATGTTAGAACAAAGACAGCTTACAGAAGCAAAGCAATTTTGTGAAGAACATTATGAGGGCAACACAGTCAGCAATGCTGATGGCACCTACACCTTCAGAATACCATTCAATGAACTGGAAGGCAAACTATACCCTGAGACGGAAATAATAGTCAGTGACGTCAGTCACTCGTTCGAAAACAGACCAACGTGAGCGGCTTAAAGTAATATTTAATATTAAACAATAAATCTGGTATGAAATGCTCGCAAAATGCCGCTTATTCTAAATACGGACACAGAGTTCCGGCACAAAACGTGCACCGCTGCCAAATTCATTGTAGCCCGTATACGCGCGTTACGCGGAGCATTTGAAGCAGCTGTACTTTAACAGAGGTTCGCGATCGACGGTCGTAAATATACTGATATTTTACGACCGTCGGGCGGAGGTCACAACGTTGCAACAGTAAACGAGCATGTACCCTGTGAGAGATCTGTTGCATAGTCGCGCTTGCGGGTTTAGGTTATCGTTTTGTTTTAACATTGAAAATGTTTCTGTTTTCCTAAATAGGGCCTCAAATCGTGAACACAATGCTACATTTGCCACATTCATGACGTCGTACCCGTGAGAGATCGTGTTAGCTTGTTTATTTAAACTTAAATTGATTGTAACGTATCGGAATCAGTTCTAATTACTAAAATAAATTGGAACTAACTGAAACTAACCGAAAGTGTATTATTGAACAACTATCCAAAACTATGAAAAGCACCAAAACGGGCTAAAACGTATCGAAATAGATTTAAAATATTGAAGTAAGTTAAAACTAACCCAAATTAAACGAATTTTAGTGACTAACCAAAACTAACCAAAAACATTAAAATTGCTTATAACGTGTCGGAACCGGTTCAAATTACTAAAATAAATTGGAACTAATTGGAAGTAACCGAAAAACGATTGAAAATATCCAAAAATAACTAAAAGCACCAAAACGGGCTAAACATATCGAAATAGATTAAAAAGATTGAAGTAAGTTAAAACTTACCCAAATTAACCGAATTTAGGTGACTAACCAAAACTAACCAAAAGCATTATAATTGCTTATGATATCGAAAGGTGATTGAATGTCTAATCAAAACTAACCAAAAGTAACTAAGAGCATCAAAACGGGTAAAACATATCGAAATAGATTAAAAATATTAAAGTAAGTTAAAATTAACCCAAATTAACCGAATTTTGGCGACTAACTAAAACTAACCAAACCATTAAAATTGCTTATAACGTACCGGAACCGGTTCAAATGGCTAAGATATATTAAAACTAACTGAACTTTACTGAGACTTGACTGAACGACTAACCAATAGTAGGTAAGTAAAAGCATCAAAACGGACTAAAACGCATCGAAATAGATTTAAAATATTTAAAACTAACTTAAATTAACCGAATTTTGGTGACTAACCAAAACCTAAAATTGGTTATAGTGTAACGGAACTGGTCCAAATGATTAAAATAAATTAAAATTAACTGAAATTAACCGAAAGTTGATTGAACGACTAACCAAAATGGACCAAAAGTAACCAAAGGCATCAAAAGGGGCTAAAACAAGTTGAAACTAACAATTAACCGAATTTTGGCGACTAACCAAAGTTAACCAAAAACATCAAAATTGGATATGACGTATCGAATCCGGTTCAAATGACTAAAATAAATTAAAACTAACTAAACTTAACCAAAAGATGTTGAACCAAAACTAATCAAGAGTAACCAAAATGGACTAAGACGTATAGGAACAAATTAAGAATAAAATAAGTAACTAACCCAAATTAACCGAATTTTTGCCACGACCTACATTATTAACCAAAAACGTTTAAATTGTTTTAACGTATCGGAACCGGTTCAAATGGCTCAAATAAATTGAAAGTTACTGAAAGTAACCGAAAATTGATTGAATAACCAACCAAAGCTAACCAAAAGAAACTAAAAGCACCAAAACGGGCTAAAACGTATCTAAAAAATTAAAAATATTGAAGTAATATGAAACTAATTCAAATTAGCCTTATTTTGGTGACTAACCAAAAACACTCAAATTGGTTATAACGTTTTGGACCCGGTTCAAATAACTAAAATAAATTAAAACTAACTGAAATTAGCCGAAAGTGAACGACTAACCAAAAGTAACCAAAAGCACCAAAATGGGCTAAAACATATCAGAACGGATTAAAAATATTAAGCTTATAAGGTGAATTGAACTTGAATTAACCGAATTTTGCCGACTAACTAAAATTAATCATAACGTATCGGAACCGGTTCAAATTACTAAAATAATTTAAAACTAACTAAAGCTAACCGAAAGCTGATTGAATGACTAACGAAAACTAATCACAAGTAACCAAAAGCACCAAACGGGCTAAACCATATCGGAATAGATTGCAAAAATTAAAGTAAGTTAAAACTAATCAAAACGAAAAGATTAAATTTGATTATAACGTATCGGAGTCAGTTCAAATGACTAAAAAAAAAATTGAGCGAGTCTGGTAGTAGTCGAGACACTGATGTGTAAACATATCCTCTAACGGCATCGGTTGTAAAAAAACGACAGCAGCACGTTGTGTTCCCGAGCGGTCACCCATCCAAGCACTATCCCCGCCCGTCGTTGCTTAACTTCGTGATCGGACGAGAACTGGCATTTTTAACATGCTATGGCCATTGTTGCGTTTTACCTTGGTCAAAGGATAAAAATTAGGTTTAATAAGCAAGTTTAAAATAATAAAAAATCAACGCGAACGAAGCCTCGGATAAAAGCTAAAAGTGTCCTATGTTCTTTACTATACTCTTGAAAATATTTGTACAAAATTTCATGATGATCGGAACAGTTTATGCGTGAAAGCTTAAGAAACAAACAAACAAACACATTCGCATCTGTAATATTAGTTAGGATTATCTTATAATACTTACTGGCAGCTTCGGAGTGGATTAATTCACTGCACAAATTCGACACGATAATCTAATGCCATCAGGAATAACATCAATATATGGACACAGCTTATTTACCTAGTAATCGTGGGCCGACATCCTTAGATTTGGGAAAGTCAATAACCAAATTTTGCAAATTTTAGATGAGGGCTATGACTCAATATTGTTTTAAACGTCTGGGCATCTGAATAATACTTTTGACAGTTCGTTTAATTTAAAATAATAATATGCTCTTTTATCATCTAAAACGATTTTAAATGACAAAATTATATAAAAACCCGAAAATTCGGACTTTTTAGGACGATGACGAATTTGTCGTGGATTTTGAAGCGAAAATTCATTTTAAATTCAACCGTCCATTAAAAATAAGCTGTGCT
This sequence comes from Pissodes strobi, assembly GCA_016904865.1. Classification (NCBI taxonomy): domain Eukaryota; kingdom Metazoa; phylum Arthropoda; class Insecta; order Coleoptera; family Curculionidae; genus Pissodes; species Pissodes strobi. The sequence continues at coordinate 23,253 of JAEQML010046142.1, read as the reverse complement.
ATGGATCCAAATACACTGCGAATATAATAATTAATAAATAATAATTTTGACCCTTCGTTTAATTTAAAATATGCTTTTTTATCATCTAAAACCCATTTAAAATTATTTTAAATGGCAAATTGGATATAATACCGTCCTAGCGGCTAGAATCGGTGTACACATTTTCGTCCCATTTGCCGAGATTTGCCCTCATACTGCCGCGTAAGATGTTTACACATCAATAAGTTGGAACTAACGGAAAGTTGTTTGAACGACTAACCAAAAGTGACTTTTAAAACAATATTCAGTCATGGCCCTCTTCTATAATTTTACATCTATAAGTTTGTTTTTTTTACTGGACGGTTGAATTTAAAATGAATTTTCGCTTCAAAATCCACGACAAATTCGTCCGAAGCCACGGCTATCGTCCTAAAAAAGTCCGAATTTTGTGATTTTTATACAATTGTGTCATTTAAAATCGTTTTAAAACGGATTTTAGATGATAAAAAAGCATATTATTATTTTAAATTAAACGAACTGTCAAAAGTATTATTCAGATGTCCAGACGTTTAAAACAATATTGAGTCATAGCCCTCTTCTAAAATTTGCAAAATTTGGTTATTGACCTTCCCAAATCAAAGGATGTCGGCCCAAGATGAGTAGCTGGTAAAAGAACAAGCTTTGTAGATTTTCGTGTCGAAAGTATGCAGTGAATTAAGTAGAGTGCCTTAGGCGGCCGCAATTCTCCCCCTCCAACTTTTTGCCCCCTCATCCCCTCCGGTGACTTTGAGATAAACTCCGCCCACTTGGTCTTAAGTGTATTCGACCTTGAACGATATTGGTCTAATTTCACCTTGAATGTCCTTGATATTTTACCTTGAATGTCCTTGAGTTTTTGTTGAAGGTCGCGCATATGACCTTGGGATTGCTCCAAGCATGTACGACCTTGAAGGTCCTTGGGACTGTTTTGTGGTGACTTTTACCTTGAATGACATTGAGGTAATTTGATCTTGAATGTCCTTGAGCTTTTGATGTGTAAACTTCTTACGCGGCGGTATGAGGATAAATCTCGGCAAATGGAAAGTAAATGTGTAAACCGATTCTAGCCGCTAGGACAGTACTATATACAATTTTGCCATTTAAAATCGTTTCAAACGGATTTTAGACGATAAAAAAGCATATTATTATTTTAAATTATACGAACTGTCAAAAGTATTATTCAGATGCCCAGACGCTTAAAGCGGTAAAATTTGAAAAAGCTGGTTATTGATTGTCCCAAATCAAAGGATGTCGGCCCAAGATTATAAGGTAAATATCCTGTGTTCATATGTTGATGTTATTCCTGGTGGAATTAGATTTTCGTGTCGAATTTGTGCAGTGAATTAATCCGCTCCGAAGCTGCTAGTACGTATTATTAAAGAATCCTAACTAATATTATAAATGCGAATGTTTTTGTTTTTATTCTATGAACATGCTAAAATGCACAGGTAAGGACCATAGCACGTTGAAAAGCTTTTTAAGATCCTTTACACAAATAATGCACTATGTAAAAATCGACCTCTCCTATTGGTTGATCCATCTCGTATTACAATATGTCTTCGTGATGCAAACGATTTCTGTCAAGAGCTCTCGTGGTGTAGAGGTTTATACAGTTGGGTCTCACCTGGACGGCCCGGGTTCAAACCCCGTTGCTTTTTTTTATGATTCTTTTTAAGATTATGTTTCTAAACATTTTTTTCCTTGATTTTGGGTATGTCTTGGGTTAGTTTGGGTTAGCACCGGGTTAGTTTCCTTTCCTTGAGCCCCCGTAGCGAGCGAAGCGAGCAGAAGGCCATGCGGATCGGCTAATAGGAAAGGCCGATTTTTGTATAGTGCACTATTTGTGTAAAGGATCTTATAATGCCGTTTAAAATACCAGTTCTCGTTCGATCGCTGAAGTTAAGCAACGTCGGGCGTGATTAGTACTTGGATGGGTTACCGCTTGGGTACCTCCGATAACGAGCAGTAAACTTAAAGTTTTATTGATGTTTGATGTAAACTTTCGATGCAACTTTCAATATGGTATTTTATGATAAGAAAAATCCCTTATCATCCATGACTCTTTTTTTCCTAGCCTTAATGAATATTTTACTATTTGTTTGTAGTACAATTTTGTTGCTTATTACTAGATTTAGGAATAATTTTGAATATAAGTTTTTTTGCATATTTTAGACTAAAATCATGCATATTTATGTGCATAAACTTTATTTTTTAAGTGGATATTTGCCTAAGTTTACTCATTACTATTCCATTATATAGTTATTATAACATATTAATTTACAAAGCAATTGTATCCGCCGCTGGAATTTCCTTCTCTCTTCCCTTACCCCGCGAGGCGCGCCTTAAAACTAAAAATGAGTCACTGACTATTATTTCCGACTTGAACTTATAGGAAGATCAAAAAATCGAGCAGCAGCTAGATTGATTCAGCTAGAAAAACGATTCAGTAGACAAGAAAATTTAAGCCAAGGATACAAACAATTCATGCAAGAATATCAGACCTTGGAAGTTCAAAGTCATGTCAAAATAGCAAAATACTATATTCCCCATCAGCCAGTCATAAAGGAATCAAATACAACAACAAAATTAAGGGTGGTGTTTGACGCATCATCAAAAACGTCAAATAGACTGTCTAAATAAAACTATGTACACTGGACCTAGACTTCAGCCAGAACTATCAGACATTCTACTGCGATGGAGATTTCACAAAATAGCAATAGCAGCAGACATAGAGAAAATGTACCGTCAGATTAAAATTCATCCTGAAGATCAACAATATCAAAGAATTTTATGGAGAACGGATCCAGCTCGTCCAATAGAAGAATATACTCTAAAAACAGTCACGTATGGAACAACATCGGCTCCATACCTAGCAATAAAAACGATTCAGTGGCTAGCCGAAGATGAAATGACTAGATACGCAAAAGCAGCTGCAGTCACAATGCAAGACTTTTACGTCGATGATCTCTTATCAGACGCAGACACAATTAGAGAGACGGAAAATCTCAAAACAGAATTAATTAACATGTTCAAATCAGGAGGTTTTACACTACGAAAATGGACAAGTAACAGCAGTGAAATAATGGAATCAATTGAAACTAGCCTAAAAAATCAAGAAGACCTCGAGATAACGGAAGACAACATCCGAAAATCACTTGGGATACACTGGGCACCACATAATGACACGTTTAGGTTCAAAGCAAGTGTTAACCACCAAAGTAACCAAAAGGACAATTCTGTCAGAAGTATCAAAGCTATTTGATCCACTGGGTGGCTCCCTCCAGTAGTAATAAAGTCGAAACTCTTAATACAAGATCTTTGGCTGCAGAAATTAAAATGGGACGACGAAGTTCCGGAAAAAATCCAATCAAAATGGAAATCATTTGAAGAAGACCTGAAAAATGTAGAAAACATTTCAATACCACGTTGGACAAAGCAAACCTCAAGTAGTAATGTAGAGCTACATGGATTCTGTGACGCATCTGAGAAGGCATATGGAGCAGTAATTTATATAAAAGTACCAAGAGATAACAATCAAGGTTTCCAGATAACGCTGCTAATGGCCAAGTCAAAAGTAGCACCCATAAGAATTAAAACAACATTACCGAGACTAGAACTATGTTCAGCATTATTATTAGCTAAAATAATGAAACAAACACTAGAAGCATTGCCGTGCAGCCAGACGGCTGTTTATGCTTGGACAGATTCCATGATTGCACTGTCATGGATAAGAGGTGACCCTACAAAATGGAAACATTTGTGGCAAATAGAGTCGTCCAAATAAACAGACTCATTCCTAAAGAGAAATGGGACCATATCAGAGGTGAAGAAAACGCAGCTGATGCCGTATCTAGAGGGATGGAACCCTCAAAGTTAGCAATCCATACATTGTGGTGGCAAGGCCCAGAATGGATTAAGATAAAAGAGCAAAAAAGCGTGACCACCAAAAATATCATCATTAACACTCCTCCAGAGGAAACAAAAATTACTTGCCACGCTATAGTAATAAAAAATCCAGAAGAAGATGGAACAGTAGCCAGGTTCTCAACATTAAACAAGCTCATACGAACGATATCACTTTGCAATCGATTTATCAGTATTTGCAAAAATAAAGAAAAGAATACAAACAAGCTGTCAGTACCAGAACTCCAAGACACACTAGAACAGATCGTGAGAAACATACAGAAAGAAGAAGAAATTAAGGCGCTGCAAAAACAAAACGGTATCAAGAAAACAAGCAAAATCTTGAGTCTCAACGCGTTCCTGGATAACAAAGGCACACTACGAGTTGGAGGACGACTCGAGAGGTCACAATTGCCATACGGAAGAAAACACCCCATGATACTGCCATACAACTGTCATTTGACTAAGCTAGCCATAACCGACGCACACGACAGAACTCTCCACGGAGGGAACCAAACAACATTGGCACAGACACGAAAGCAATTCTGGATCGTCAATGCGAAGCCAGCTGTCAAATCATCAATAGGAAAATGTGTCAAATGTATCCGCTACAAAGCAGAAACTACAGAACAATTAACGGGAAACCTTCCCTCTGCCAGAATAACCCCCTCTCACCCATTTGCACATTCCGGTGTGGAGTATGCAGGTCCAATTCAAATTAAGACCACTAAAGGGAGAGGTTATAAGGCATACAAAGGATACATAGCAATATTTGTCTGTCTTGCCACCAAAGCAATTCACATAGAAGTGGTCAGCGACATGTCAGCAGATACGTTTTTGGCAGCCTTTCGACGATTCATTGCAAGACGAGGACAATGTGCAAATATCTACAGTGACAATGGCACAAATTTCGTGGCGGCCAGTAAGATTCTTCATAAGGAAGTACAAGATATGATCAAGACCTCCAGCATAGAAGACAAATTAGTAAACATAGGAACACAGTGGCATTTCATACCCCCCGCATCGCCTTACTTTGGAGGCCTATGGGAAGCTGGAGTCAAATCTATGAAGTATCATATGAAGAGGGTGATTGGCGAGACCTGCCTAACATATGAAGAAATGACAACGCTTATGCACCAAATAGAAGCTTGTCTAAATTCTCGGCCACTAGGTACTCTAAGTAACGATCCAAGTGATCCAGTGCTGACACCAGGACATTTTCTGATTGGCAGACCCATGGTAGAGTTTCCAGATCCTATAAACAACAATTAATTCCAATTTAAATGAAAGATGGAAATTGGTGCAGAAAAAAAAACAGATCTATGGAAAAGATGGTCATCAGACTACTTAAACCATCTACAGCAGAGGTGCAAATGGACGACGTTAAACAAAACAACTGGGGTCGGAGAAGTAGTACTAGTGAAAGATCAAGACATCAATCCAAGCAAATGGCCTCTGGCAAGAATAATTGACGTGCATCCATCTGAAGACAAAGTAGTACGGGTAGTATATATCCAGAAGCCAGGAGGAAATGTGACTAAACGTCCTATACACAAGCTAATACACATACCCACGCAGCCAGAACCGACCAGAGAACATACAATAAATAGAGGTACCAACCTATGGAGAACTGTAACCATAGCAATCATTTTCCTTTTAACACTACAAAAGTCCACGGCACCAAAATATATGGTACATTATTATATAGAAGAGGTTGGTCATGCCAAAATAGACAGAGGAATGTTTAGACTAGAAGTGAAGTTTGATAAATATCAACTAGGCAACGATACGAAAAATATAAACAATTCGATACGCCAGTTAAATTCCCTTTGTGAGAGTGCCAAGGAATTAGCTGCAAACACACAATATTCTTCGCTAATTCACCAGCTACGAGAAAAGCAAAGTCAAATAGAATGGATGGACAAAGGAATGGAAGACATAAGCTCCAAGAGGCAGAAGCGAGGTATAGTTAGGAAGTTGCTCACCTCCCTCTTCGGAGTAAACGATGAAGTCTACCTGGATATAGACAGTGTGGGAACAGAATCAAAAACAGCGAATTAAGACATCCAGCCATCAAACAAAGTTTATGCTTCACGCGCTAACTAAGTTCAACAACACAGAAACAAGAATCAACAACCAACTCAGACGATTCCAGGAAAAGATAAGCGAGACAACCGAGGCAATAAGAGAAATGAGCCAGTGGTATCAAGCAGTAGATAAAAACCTCCTAAATATCCACCTTCTAAGCAGTTATCAAATGGTATCCAATTATATTGATAACATAATGGAATATCATCAGCGATTGCTAGATGTGCACTATCACCGAAGCCACCTGTTGGAGCTGATATCACCAGTCGAGATTGAGCAAGCAATTTGCCGAGGTATCCAGAAAGACCGTCAAACTTACAAATTGTGACATTTCCACTCATAACGACGAGAACCAATCACACCAACCATGCCCGAGAAGGAATTTGAGTTCGAGCAAAAGCCGCCCAGCAGTCCGAATGTAGGGAAAAAAAACACACCTTCAGTTAAGGGACAAGGTGACGGTTTCCTGATACGATTGGAGCAGAGGTATATAGAACTGTTTGGAGAAGACTAGCTACTGGGAACCATCACAGTCCCGGCCGCCAGAATGTCTAATCTCCATTAGCCATTTCTTGCCGCCCTGTGTAATTATTCTCCAACGAAAATAAAGTTAATCATTTCAAACAAGCATGACGTATTAAGTCTGCTGAGACCGCATTCTAGCTGTGCGTCGACCCAGAAAAATGCACTGCAGCAAATTACACAACAAGCAGATTAACAAGTATATAATAATATCATCATTTTTATATACATGTACATATGTTTATAGTATTTAGATTAGGAACTTTTTTGTATAAATACGAATCAAATTGTTAAATAAAATCAGTACAAACCTAAAGCTGTTTGACTCAACTACTCCCTTTGAAACCCTTCAAAGGCTACTTACCCTACATGTCTAGAAAATGCCCTACTATACAGTGTACAGTAAATTAATCTATCAAGGGCTGCCTAGACAACCTTTTTAGGCGGAATTTTCGGCTTTTGTTCTACTGCTGAATTTAGTAAATCGAATGTTTCTCTCCATAACTCAGAATTTTCTTGAAGAATCCTGTTCTTATCCTCCAATTCTTGTAAAAGTCTTTTTAAATACGCAATTTCTACGTCCTTTGAGTCACATTCACCTATAACCTCTGAATCGCCATGACAGCATTTAACGCGAGTTTCATCCAGAAAAACGAGCTTTTCAGCCGAATCACGGGTGGCGCAAGATTATATTCATACATTTCCGCACGATATGCACACCATAGCACTAGAATTTCTTGATTTACAACACTCATAGAACGTTTTTTGAAGGGATTCACTTTTACGACGACCGCCAATCGGCTCCATTTTTATTCTCTAAAGCAGGAGGTTTAAAAGTTCGACCCTCCCTTAAAATGATGTGTAGCTCTTAGATCGTAAAGAATTTAAGTGAAACCAAGGAATTTACTTATCTGTGGTATCTAGCCAAAATGAGAGAATTTAAAAATATGCGAGCTATAGCTTTTAGCGAGTGGAAATGGAACCAGTCTCTAGCCAAAAGCAAGTGGATTTCTGAAGACGTCGTTCTACTGCGGCGTTTTTATATGAAAAAGTCCCCATTTGAGGTGTGGGTGCGACAAGAGACTAATAAAATTCCGATCTCGCACATTAGACGTAAATAAGTGTGCCGCATAGTTCCAGCGCTCGGCTTGACCCTCCTTAACTGCTTCTCGAAGGTTTGCATGTAGGAAGTGCGTTTTTAAAACTTTTTTTTATAATACCCAATGTATTCTAATTTTGCCGGCGATTTTATTAGATATATTAGAACTTTTCTTTGTTAATTTCCATACCGAGGGTTGGCCTGTTTCAATATATTATTTTGAATACGTTTAGATTCATACATTCTTGTTTTTAAATGTTAATGTTCAAATTAGTTTTTGTTTAAACATAATGTAAGCGGACATTAGTTGTTTTTTTGGTGAATATATTGCTAGTAGGGGTAATATTTAAGAGATTGTGTCTGTAATTTATGGGTGTAATCTTTTAGAAACTAATTCTGGCCAAGAACATCAGTACTTCTGGTGCAAAGCTCGGATTGTATTATTTTAAAAACATTTTTATGTCTATTCACTTTATTTAAAATCATAAACGTTTTTAATGTAAAAAATTTAGTATGTTAAGATATGTTTACGTTTTCATTAAATGAAAGTGTAATTTACGACTATAATACCTCTGAATGTTTATTTCATATTGTCATGAATTTACCACATTAAAGCAATGCAAATTACAAATTGGGCTTCAGCTCGTTCGTTAACATCTAAATTCGTATTGTAATAAGTGACTTTCTGAACTTTTTCTTATTACCAATTACAGGCCTATCAGTAGTTTAAGTACCATTCCAAAGATCTTTAAAAGCCTCGTATGTGATTTTCTGACTCTTCAAGGTCAACTGATTGATGAGCAATTTGGTTTCATTGCCGGCCGTTCCACAGACCTAAATATTCTTTCACACATTTTTTGTCCCGGTCTTTGGATGAGGGGTGTAAAGTTCACGCATTGTGCACTGACTTTTCTAAGGCCTTCGACAGAGTCAATCATCACTTGCTAATTAACAAATTGAGGAGGGCAGGGGTCGATGGGCCTTTGTTACAATGGCTTTACTCCTATTTGACTGACAGAACACAAGTTGTTCAAGTCCTTGGCTTTCAATCGATTGAGATACCTGTTGTGTCTGGTGTGCCCAAGGGATCACACTCGGGGCCCGTATTGTTTATCTTATACATAAATGGTATATCACCTTGTTTTCATCACAGTTTCTTCATTCTCGTTGCAGACGACTTAAAACTATATCTTAAAGTTAGATCCACAGATGATTGCCTAAGGATTCAATCAGATCTGGATAGACTCATTGTCTGGTGAAACAACAACTGTATGCTGCTAAAAAATGCTAGATACTCAATTTGCTTCAGTTAAAGCAGGAATAGTGTTGACCACTCCTATTACATCAACAATAACCTTATAGAGTCAGTTTCTCATATTAGAGACCTGGGTATTACACTTGATAGTCGCTTGAGGTTTATTCCTTATATTTCTAGGGCAGTTTCTAAGGCTCTTCAAATGTTGGACTTCATCAAGAGATGTGCTGGTCACTTCCAGAGCATCGATTCTATTCGTTTACTGTATTGCTTCCTTGTGCGCCCGCATTTCGAATATTGCTCATGTATTTGGTCTCCTCATTATGATGTACACACCCAACATATTGAAAGAGTTCAACACAAATTCTTAAGACATATAACTAAGCCGGAACCAATTATCAAGACTCTGTGAACTATCATCTGATTGAGGAGACCCTGCACATGGACACTTTGCAGACGAGACGAAATCAAAAGGATTTGTCACTATTTTACAACATTCTTCATTCTCGCCGCAATTGCCCCCAGCTCCTAAATAGGATTGGCATTCATGTCCAGCCGAGACAAACTCGATAAGTGGTTTCTTTTCATAACACAACACATAGAACTAGCTATGCCTTTAACACGTTTTTGGCTAGGGGCAAGATTGGCTAATCAGTATACCTCTGACCTTGACTGCTTTGATGGGCCCACCAACTTTAGAAGAAACCTTAAATTTTGTGTTAGATGATCAACCCCGGTGAGACTGTCTTTCTTGTCTTGTCTCAATTTCCCGTCTACTTTAGTGTGTTGTACTTATTTCTTTTTCGCTTGGTCTTGATGTGATGTCAATGTGATGTTAATTGATCATAGCTTAAGATAGTTAGTGGTCAAAATTTTACATTTGTGTTTTTATATTTTTATTGTAGGTTAGGTGAACGTAGATTTAGATATTCTATTTTATAATAGTGCGCAACTGACCCGTTGAATAAATAAATAAATACATTATTGGGGTACCTACAATAATTTACTTCTCAGAGATACCTAGCAGATCTATTTTCAAAACCCGTACTTTTCAAATGAAAAACTAATCACAAGTAATAATTACGATATCCGCTTGATATTTAAATAATAATAGTATTTTCATATATAATTACTATAACTTATTGAAGTGAAAACTTCTTTTGGCGCATTCAGCACACTCTTCTTTGAATGGAGAATGAGACTGAGCCGTCACGTTCAACTATGTAACGCTAATTCGGTGGAATATTAAACGATGATAAACGGATCGAAAGTAATCATTTAATATTTCACTTGCCATAAACCTATTGCTTCATCCTTAGAAATGAAGAGGATCAGTCTGGGCAAAGTTTACCTGAGTAATTTATATACAATTATAAATACTGTAAATACTATTACTTTGTGATCACAGAACACAAAAAGATACTTGTATTTCATAATATTAATATCGCCTTGTTGAAGCTTTCACTTCTGTCGTTTAGTCAAAAGCATACACTTTTTTTTTAGTTATCTTTTTATCTTTAATGTTTCCAGGCTATGTCGGTCAGTTTTGTGAATCCTGTGCCCCAGGCTTTCGACATTCTCCAGCTCATGGTGGACCATTTACCAACTGCATTCCTTGCGACTGTAACAGTCACGCCAGTATTTGCGATTCCGAAAATGGAAGATGCATTTGCGAGCACAATACGTCAGGAGAAAACTGTGAATTATGTGCTAGAGGATATTATGGAAATGCTCTGGCAGGTATGATTTATTGTAGTATATAATATATTGAATGTAGGTAGATACCTTAATTTTTTTTTATCTGCTGGCATATCGTAATAGATGCCTAATATGATGCTGTATTTTAATGCCATAAGGCTGTTCATTATAGTACTAGGACTATAATGAAATTCACTGTAATATTAGGACTGTAGTGGAAAATAAAATGCAACAATAAGTATATTACTGATGGTAGTTTGATACTTTCGAAATATTTTTTGACAGTTCGATCCCTGTCAACGAAAACAATTAATTGAATTATTTCCTCATGATAAATAAAGAATGCCAGCGGCGGCGCGGCGTTGTAAAGTCGGAATTATACCCATTTCTAGTTACGTCATCCAGGTGAAAAAAAACGTATGGCGTAGATATTTTTGCCAATCAATATTAGGTTAGAAAATTTACTATCGGGTTCAGAAATTAATAGTCTGATTTTTTTATACGTTCAGAAATTAACAAATGATGATTTATCAGTATATTATATTTTTTACATTTGTCTATACACTTCTCAAATCTCAAAAAATAAAAATAATCTTGTAGTATTTATTTATTTATTAACAAACTTAACAACAATTAACACTATTATGATTAATCATGAATAATGAACAAACTTAGATCATAACTATAAATATATTCGCTTTTTTTTTCAACTGGAAAAGGAACAAGTTCGAAACAAAATCTTCTCTGGAAAGTCAATATTCTTTTTCTTCGACCATTCTATCAGTCTCTGCTTTGTCCAAGATTTTCTCGATTTCTTCTAATAAACCAGAATGGTAAATTGCATTGTCCGCGATTATGAATGACTTTGGGGGAAGATTCGGAATCAGCTGAGTTTTAAACCAGTTTTCGAAGTTTTTCCTGTTCATATTGTCATGATAATCTCCCGTCTTTAATCCACTTTTGAATATTAAAATCGCGCCTTTTCTGAAGCGATCTTTGGTTCCGACGTGGACCACAATATAACGATGACCTTAAAAAAAGTTTGATATGTGCTTAAGACCGCACGACAGAAGTGAAAACTTCAAGAAGCGGGGTCATCGTTTGTCAGAATTTCGATCCGAGCCGTCGTTGCAGAGATACGGGCAAAAACGGCCCCCCCCCCCCCCCCAAAATCCCCTCTTAAATTAGAGACCCGGTCACCTCCGTATAGTCTAAGGTGGCCCCCCATGGGGCGCACCTACCGTAAAAATTTCGTCCCCGTACCTCTTCCCGTTCTCTCGAAATTAATTATTTAAGTTTTTCCTTCTTCCTCCTCCTCTGGCCAAACGGGGGAGGTACGGGGTCCCGTTTTCGTCCAGGATCTTCTTTTTAGCCCGGCTACATCCCCTGAAAATTTCAGCTCTCTACCTATACGGGAACATTCCAGTAAAAGCAGCGTTACGTTACATATCCGAGCATGACGCGTGACGCGTGACGGCTCGGTCTCATTCAACCCCCACAAAAAAACGCAAAACGCGAAGTTTTCACTTCAAAAAATTTGTGTGTGCTTAAGACCACACGATAGAAGTGAAAACTTCAACAAGCGGGGTCATCGTTTGTCAGAATTTCGATCCGAGCCTTCGTTGCAGAGATACGGGCGAAAAACGGTTTTCCCCCCAAAATCACCCCTTAAATTAGAGCCCCGGTCCCCCCGTATGGTTGGTTCCCCATGGGGCGCACCTACCATAAAAATTTCGACCCCGTACCTCTTCCCGTTCTCCTGAAATTAATTATTTAAGTGTTTCCTTCTCTCCCTTCCCCTGGCCAAACGGAGGGGGGTACGGGGTCCCGTTTTCGTCCAGGATCTTCTTTTTATCTCGGCTACATCCCCTGAAAATTTCGGCCCTCTACCTATACAGGAACATGCCAGTAGAGGGAGCGTGACGCGTGACGTTACATATCCGAGCGTGACGGCTCGGTCACCCCCACAAAAAAAAACGCAAAACGCGCCTAAGGAAGTTTTCACTTCAAAAACCAAAAATCATTTGGATTGTTTGGGAGGGACAGCGCTTTATCTTACCAGAAATTCACAGCGGAAAAATATTATGAGCTTCATAATCTGTAATAATCCTTAAATACGTCAAATTAATATTTTGCATTCCTAGGCTATATATTGCTCGCTGCGATTTTTTGAGAGATCCGTGAGGGGACTTTGAAGGGCCATAGCTTCCAAACTGTCCGATTAGACCTACTTTTTAATTTTTGAAGTGAAGACTTCTTTAGGCGCGTTTTGTGTTTTTTCCTGGGTATTGAGTTCAGTAAAACCGTCACGCGTCACGCATCACGCGTCACGCTCGTAGATGTATGGCATGTTCCCATAGAGGGCTGAAATTTTCATGGGATGTAGCAGGGCTAAAAAGAAGATCCTGGATGAAAACGGGACCCCGTACTCCCCCCGTTTAGCCAGGGGATGGAGGAGAAGGAAAAATTTAAATAATTAATTACGGAAGAACGGGAAGAGATATGAGGTCGAAATTTTTATGGTAGGTGCGCCCCATGGGGGGCCACTTTAGCCCATTCGGGCGGATCGGGGCTCTAATTTAAGGGGGGATTTTGGGAAAAAAACGTTTTTCGCCCGTATCTGTGCAACGAAGGCTCGGATCGAAATTCTGACAAACGATGAGCCCGCTTGTCGAAGTTTTCACTTCTATCGTGTGGTCTTAAGCAAACACAATGTTTTTATTAATTTGAAGTGAAAACTTCTTTAGGCGCGTTTTGCGTTTTTTTTTTGTGGTGGTTGAATGAGACCGAGTCGTCACGCTCGGATATGTAACGTCACGCTTCACGCTCCTTCTACTGGCATGTTCCCGTATAGGTAGAGGGCCGAAATTTTCAGGGGATGTAGCCGGGGTAAAAAGAAAATCCTGGACGAAAACGGGACCCCGTATCCCCTCTCCCGTGTGGTCAGGGGAGGGGGGAGAAGGAACAACAAATAATTATTTTCATAAGATAACAACATATTTTTACCTTCACTGTTTTTCCTTGAATCCGTGTCTGGGTGTCATCTTGCCAGCTACTACGAAATTATCGCTTGCTAAAGATTCACGTCTCGTCAATGAAAACTGGAGTAACACCTTCCGGACCTAAATTTCTATTTTTGATATATTCATTTAAAAAATGATTCTTTTTTGAACAATATCTGGCAAGTCCATCAAATATTTTCTATTATTTGATTTTTCCCACTTAAAGCCTATACTTTTGATCCATCTTCTTAAGGAGTCGATGAAAAACTCAGAATAATCTTTTTTTTTTCCTGTACTTTGTCTTATTTTTGCCAATGTTACATATTCTTCTCTGACCAACATAGAAAAAATTGTGCCCCGTATTATATTCCTGTTCCGATTTTATCCCATCATTCTTTATATTTTCGATCGTTGTTGGGCCCAATTTTGTTGCATCTGCGGCTCCCTGTATCACATTCTCAATTTGAAGTGCGATTTCGTTTCGGACTTGCTCCTTTTCCAGTTGAAAAAAAACCAATATATATTAAAAATTATCAGCTTCGATTATTCATTATACCTATTAGATCTTTTTCTCGGCACTATTTACAACTTTTCGAAATGAGTTTCGACAACAAGTTGACAAACAATGTCTTTGATTGACAGTAACGGATTCTTCACATAACCAAGTGTATAAAAAATTAACATCGGAAACCAATTTTTTTCAAAAGTTTGTTGTTACCCCGTTTGGAGCATACTAAACAAAGATAAACAAAAATTACGTCATTACAAAAGGGTGTAATTCCGACTTTATTGCAGATATTCAAATTAAAATGCTTAAGGATCAAATATACCGCCCGTAGAGGATTGACAAGTTGAATTTAATGGGGATGCTAAAAATGTATGTATCATATTTGCAGATATTTATATTCCGATCATAAATGTTGTGAAAATGTGCTTTAGACTTAACTGCATTTAAGCACGCCACTGGATAGGAACAGCCAAATGTTCGACAATCTCGAAAAAGAAAGGCCTCTAAGAAGCTTACGGACGAGCCAAAGAAGCCCGAAACGAAGGAAAAGGCATTGTAGGGCCAGCACTCTAAACTAGTACCGAATTATCGAGTTTTTCTGAGTTTTTGGAGCTTCAGGACAGAAGTTAAGCACTTGAAGAGACCTTGTCGAGCGGCCGAGTGCCAACAATTCTCCGAGACCTTCAACTGTAGTACGCAACCTACAGTAACACCCCGCCAAAACGGTTAGTTGCAAGCACCTTGAGTCAGCCTATTTGTTTGGGTTCTCCCCATTCACGTACGTGCCTCTCTGGTCCTTTATACTAGTCGTAGTTTAACATTGGGCTCGAGTAAAGCGCGCCGACGGCTCTAGGAGAACTAGAGAGCCCCCTGACTCCCCCATACTTTAGCTACACGGCCTACGGGTGAATAGCGAAAAGGCATAGGAGCCAAAATAGAAAATAAGACTTAACCTAGAGAAGTCGGGCGCGTTCAAAGAGCGATAAGTTAGCAGATAAGGGCTTTCCTTTTGATGGAATTTGGGATGTATGCTTCCATTCCTGAGGTGATTACTTGCGTAATCTCTTCGCAACAGACTGACGGGTCGTCAGTGCCAAAGCAGACGTCGAGCCAAGGAAAATCCAGGTAGAATTCTCTTAGATCCTCCCAGTTTGCACAAGTGTAATGTCAGATTTTACGTGGCAATGGTGGCTCCTGTAGGAGTGGCAGGTCACAAGCCGTTGTAATAAGGAAGTACCTAATTGCAATTTAAAAAAGTTGTAGAGTTCTAGGTATATCGACATTATAAGAAGATCAAGAAGACTGCGTACTTTCTGCTGCGACAAAGTTCAGAATATAAAAGGCACATTCTTGGACCCCAACACGCGCATATTGAAACAAAAAGTTTCTCTTGTTGATTGATTTAATTTAGGATTTTTTAGACCAAAGATGAGCAGTGAACAATTACTTCTATTGCTCCTCCCTTGGATTCCCCACTATATTACATAAAAAAAGCCAATATACATACGAAACGAGTTCATTGTTTTAAGTAAATGTAGCCATTAAATATCGCGATTGAAATTTCGAAGTAGAAAACGGAAAACAGCATTACGATTTGTTTAATGTCTACTACTTTGAAATCAAGGCTATGTAATTTTATGCTTTTATGAACATTATTATATTTTATATTTTAGGTACACCTACAGACTGCTTGCCTTGTAACTGTCCAGACGGTGGTGCTTGTATCCAATTGGAAGAAGACGTAATAATGTGTACAGAGTGCCCCACCGGATATTCCGGCCACAGGTGTGATGTATGTTCAGATGGATATTATGGTGATCCGACTGGAAGATTCGGGTCACCTTCTCCCTGCCAAATTTGTGAATGTAATCAAAATATTGATACGAACGCAATAGGAAATTGCAATACAACTACTGGAGAGTGTTTAAGGTGTGTTCACAATACTGGAGGTTCAAGGTGTGAGATTTGCTTACAAGGTAAGAGATATTTAAATAAAGGTTTGTTGGCCTTTATTTATTTATTTACTATATAAAACACAGTTTTTACTAGTATCCTCAATTTTTAATGTGAGCGAAAATAATATCCACATTCTTGTATCATACCGTTGGAAAATAGTCGAACTCTTAACTTAACTTAAAAATGATTTCGATCCATACAAGTTTGATTAAAATTTATAATTCTTATGCGATATTTCGTTATTAAGTGTACTGGTCAGAATTTATGGTTAGAAAAACATCCAGGATGGCGGCAAATTCACCTCTCTCTGAGATTCAAGTTCGTTACATACATATTGGTTATGATTGGAATATATGAATAATAATAGCTCATCCGTCTTATTACAGATTGATTATTGCAGTTGTGGAATGAAATTCAATTTTATGGTAAAACTGAATTGGTAAAGGAACTAGTCTTCTTCACAGACATAGTCTTGTAAGTAGGATTTTAGGAAGGAATTTTTCAATTTCCCTGTTCTGGTGAGATAATTCTAAAGTATGGGCTCTTACTGGCCCACGAAAAAATTAAGTTTCATATTTTCGTTGGACAGAATAGTGCTTTGTACCAATACCTCCTACGCGTGACGTCATCAAAAGTGGTCTTAACTTATTTACAGGCGTATATTGAAATGTGCATTTTTTTTTTTTAATTTCACAGTTAAATAGACATTTTAAATGCAAAAATCTCGAAAAAATATAACAAAAACTTGTGTTTTGTAAATTTATCTTTTTTTATATGTAGTTTGAAACGTAATTGGCCTAATACAATACCTCCTACAAGCTGATATTACTTTAAGCACGACTATTATGACTGATAATGTATATTACTCATTTTTGTTTTAAATCAAAAATTAAATTGCAGTTTACTTACCTTTTTCTGCATACATAAATAATATTTAAGAGCTTCCGGTTAAAACAAGGCTGCGAGTCATGAACAGCCTTTAGACGTGCCTCATTCGATTTTTGTTAAAGGAAAACGAAATTTCAAGGCAAAAACCTTTGAATATCCAGTTTATCAAAATAGAATCTACCTATTTTGATAAACTTAAACTAGATACCACCAATCTATTTAATAGATAGGTGGTAAAATGTCACTATAGGTATAAAGGTATCATAGTAGGTAATAGTAATGTCATATTTGGTAGTGTTTTCTCCTCGGTTTTCTCCATCCAAAGAACCTTGCAATCTTCAAATATGTATGATAAAACATGAAAGCTTTATACATGTTTCAGATTATTACTTTTTTATGTTAGATTTGGTATATTACTCGGTATATTATTGGGGTCTAATATTTATTTATTAAAAGTCTCCAGTTTCCTTTTTTTCTTTTTACCCATAAGATTATGATTATGTTTAGAACAATAATTATTAGGAAAAAAGTATATTTGAAATGCTGCAAAGAAAAATTTTTGAAACATCAAATTTTAGGTGATTTTTACAATTTTCAAAATGAGTCAAAAGGCTGTTTTGATTTAGATAGTTTGACAACAACTCACACTTCGAACTCATTAATCAGTTTTTTAAATATAATATAGGCTGTTGAAACTAGTCCACTATTTGTTCACGAGGATATAAAAGAGCCCCACTACTTAAGGAATTAATGAAAATGTAAGAATCTTCTACAACGCAAGGTTCATTTAAAGTTAAATTTTCTTTGCAAAATTCACAACTTAATTTTTGTTAAACAATATGACAGCAATATCCACTTAAATAAGTGATTAACTGGCATTTTAGATGCTCTGCTGTGTCTTGTGAATGTGACAAATTATTAAGAAAACCTTTCAGAGCCTCTATAATTTAGGATTAAATATTTTGAGAGCTAATTTAACATTTTGCCTTTCTATAAATGATGGAAAAGGGGCCTTTAAACTAAGGGAATACCCATGTTTTAATATTTTGTCTCGTTTTAGTTCATGAAGTTTTTTGACCACTGAGGGCATATAGCAAACATTGCATTACAGCCTTTATGAGGCATAATTACACTAAATATCACTTACCCCAAAATTAGCTAACATGAACAAATTTTATAAACTTGCTGTACACAATGAACGAGCACAAAATAAACTCTTATTACACGAAAGCAACAGGTCACGTCCAACCATTTTGGAAAGCTAAAAGTATGAACTTTAGGTCTTTTCGGCTAGTTTCCACCGCACAGCATTGTTCACATAAATTTAAACACACCAAAGTACTGATATTATAAAGAAATTAACAGAAAAACAATCAAAAACGAACAGAACAATAATTAAGAAGCCGGTCGAACGTGAAAAGTACGCCAACTGACAGAAGGCAGTGTTTCCAGATTTAGAGTTAGTTTCATTCATTATTTGGGATGTAAATTATTTAACGTATATTTAGTTGAACTTTAATTTTTACAGCATTTGTTGAATGACATTTGAAACTATGTTTTTAAATGGAACTGAATATTTATACAAAATAATTAGGTTATTGGTTAGCAACGTTTATTTCCTTAAAGGTTTTGATTCCGTTATTGCTTCACTTTCCGGTTTTTATATATTTACTTTTCGGATTTTAAATATTTATTTATATTTAATATAACTATACTATAATATAGTAATATACCAAAGCAAACTTTTACATTAAGTATCTAATATATTGTTAATTGTAATCTTGGAATCCAAGACGAATATATTAAGTTTCTTTGAAAAATAATTTGTGGCAAACTACAGTGAGAAGTAGCTCAAATTGTGATAAAGCGCCCAATCTGGCGGCACCGGATACATGGCGTCGAGATGGGAATTGACATTCAAGTCGCCCAGCGTAGCAATCAACGTTAAGCACGGAAGTAGGCGCAATAAAATAATTAATACTGTTCATAGTGACTATAATAAAATCCGCGCACGCCAATGCTCGGCACCACCTCCTCCGCTCTCCTCTCATAACCGGTTGGACTACCCGGTCTTCTTGGAAAGCAAGGCCAGGAGGCAGTTGGCAACAAGTCTCTAACTAAGTAGCAGTGCAGCATATAGGCCGGTTTTTACACCGCGCGACGAACAATCTAAATCAGTTTTAAGTATAAGTTTCTTTGTTAATCTAAAGTAAATTAAATGTAGTTAATCGAGCAAGAAGTGTTTATTATTATCCATAAAAATGGTCCTTCGATGCCAGATTTTCATCTAGTTATTATCAATAACTTGTTGCCGACAAAATATCTTTAATCTTTAGTGTGAAAATTGAAGCAGCTGTCTTTATATCGTAAGCCCATTCCAGTTAGCATAATCATAAGCATAAGCATATTTATTATTTCAAAATTTACACATTAATGAATCACTAATCCTAGGTTAAGTATGCCAGAGTAGCTACTAGCTAAACAATTTAAACTGTTGTTTCGCCTGGCGCTGTTGCTGCAGCACCGTGGCCAACAGTTTGGCACCCGTAGGGGGTTGATCTTATTACCTACTTAAATCTAGGGTTCGTGGTACTGCTGTCTGTTCGAACATTACTTGGGTAGCCCCGTCAATGTCGTTACCACTTGAGAATTAGCGAAAGCTAGGATAGAAGTTGTGTTGCATTATTTAGTTATTTATGTTAGTACCCGGTGGAAATGCAGGGAAAAAAAAATAAAGAAAAACCCTGCTTAAATGCTCTATAAGAGCAGGAGTTCATAAGTTAAAATGACAACACACTGTACAACAATAATTAGAGCTAACATATACTATTTACAAGAGAAGACTTAATGAATTAAGTCTATTCCAGTGTGGATGCAATGATATCAAGGCTCACAGTTCGAGCCCCCGCGGTATCGACTGCGGAGACATGGATGCTTCGGTAGGTAGAAATCAAGTGAGCTAAATGTGGCGGTATTTGCGCATTTATAGGTCGGGAAAGTCGTTCAGCAAGCCACGCCCCCATGTTCGGACACGGCTAGCTGGCTGGTAAGCCGCGGCTTACCCGCGGTTTACCGCTGGTCGGCTTCTGCGCTCCTGTTATTACGAACTTTTTAAGTTACGCGATTTTACTTTTAGAAGTTGTTGGAAGGGTCATTTTAGGGTGGTTTATTGTAGTGACTCTATTTCTGAGGGGAATAGAGTCATGGCGGCATAAGTTGCTTGTAGAACAGCGTGATTTCCCGATATATGGTGCCGTGCGGCGTGCGGCGTTCGGGGTTGTATCGAACATCGGCGATGTGTGCTGTCAGAGTCGATCCCCGGATCTGCCTTTCGAAAAACCTACATGCATGGTTATTGATGTATTCATCGACGGTTTCGATTCTAGCCCATGCATGCAGGTCTTCCGTTCTGGCTCGATCCCTTAGGGTAAGAGAAAAAGCTGCCCTTAGGTAGCTGTTTTGGAGAACCTGCAGCTTCTTTTTGTGACACTTTGCCGCCGAACACCACACTGGGGCACCATACATCAGGGCTGGTCTTATGACTGAGCGATATAATACAAGTTTATTCGCAGGACTTAAGTAGGATCTTCCTGCTATCAGGAGTCCTAGTCCCTTCTTTATCCCTTCATTCTTTCCAACGATTGCCTCGATGTGCTTACTAAAATTCAGCTTACTATCGAGGGTTAGGCCAAGATACTTTACCCTGTTTTTAGGGTAGATGGCTGTGTTGCCTATTAAAAGGGGGGTAATAGCGATGTCTTTTCTTTTTCGGGAGATTATGATTAATTCCGTTTTTGAAGGGTTGAGATTAATCTTCCACCTTTCATAGAATGGAATCAAGATATCCATGTGCTCACTTATTCTTGATTTCGCTACCTCAGCTATAGGATTTCGGGAATATATCGCTGTGTCGTCAGCGAACAGGGCTTTACAGGTATTAGGATGAGACGGGATGTCTGCTATAAAAAGACTGAATAGTAGCGGCGACCATACGGTACCCTGCGGCACTCCTGCTGACAGAGTTCTGTTTCTGGAGGTTTGTTTGCCTATCCTGGTGGAGAATGTGCGTCCGGCAAGATATGACTCGATGAGTGCTACTACGTACAGCGGCATGCTGTGAATTACCAGCAGCTTATATAGCAACCCATCGTGCCATACCCTGTCAAACGCTTTCTCAATGTCCAGCAAAAGTAGGGCAGTGGACTGACCATTGTTAAATCCCTCATAAACGTCAGTGGCTAGCTTCGCTGCCAGCATGACAGTGCCATGCTGGCCTCGAAAGCCGAATTGTTCGGGGGGCAAGATATTAAGCTGTTCAACAACCCTGTTTATCCTCGGTAAAATAAGCCTTTCGGCAACCTTCCCGAGGGTGTTGAGCAGGGAGATTGGCCTATATGATGAGGTTAAGGACGGGTCTTTGCCCGGTTTAGGGAAGTGTATGATGCACGCTACTTTCCAAGGTTTGGGAAAGTGTTGCAGTCGTATGACCGCGTTAATAATATGCATGTAATGGATCAGTGTTTTCTTAGGAAAATTTTTAAGGATAATGTTCGGAATATTATCCGGGCCGGGCGCTTTGTTTCTCGGAAGATGACAGAGTGCTTTGCGGAGCTCCGCCGGTGTGATTCTCCATTTATCAAGAACTGATGGAGGGATGGGGTACTTATGCTGCCTAAATACATTCACAGTGTGACTGTAATGTGCTTGATCCGGTAAGGTGTCGGGTGCCTCGCTATAGACGCCCTCCAAGTAGTCCGAGAAGGCCTCGGCTTTCCCTATGTCATTCATAACGTCATGACCCCTGTGTTTTATGACAGGGATTTGCGTATAGCCTCCTCGAACTCGTTTGGCTAACTTCCACAGCGAGCCATCTTCCCTACTCACGGTGTTGATATACGCGAGCCACGTTTGGTCGCGATGCTCCCGGATTTTTACCCTAATTTCCTCCGTCAGTGCATTAATATGAGCGGATCCCATTTGTGTCCGGTTTCTCTGCCATCTACGTCGAAAGCGGTTTCTGTATGTGATAAGATCAAGGATTGGTTCGGGAAGGGTTTCTGTCCTAGGGCGTATTGCCACCCTAGGGCACATAGCATCGCGGATGCGCTGGATATTTGATGTTAGAGTTGCGACCTCTCTCTCAAGATCCTGGACAGTGACTATTTGCTCAGGGATGATAGTTAGTTCGCTAAGCCTAGCCCGGAACTCTCGCCAATCAATATTCTTGTACGAAACGACGGTGTCGTTTGGCAATACAGGGACCCTGCAGTACAATCCAATCTTGATTGGCAAATGATCCGAGTTTAAGGCATTGATTTCCTGAAGTTGCGTTGTTCTGATCGCTCCCCGGGAAATAGCAATATCCAGGAACGAGTCACTACGTAGATAGGTAGGATTTGGACTTCTATGACAGGACATCTCCAGATTGTTCTCGATTATCCTCTTAAATAATCTACCCCTGCTGTTAGTTACGCCGCCCCATTCGACGTGCTTGGCATTCAAGTCCCCTATCAGCAGGGATACTCGGTTTTGCGGTAACAAGGCAAAGAGATCTAGCGCTGTCAGGCGGAGACCCGGGGGCGCGTACCCACCACAAATACGCAGGCCGCTCTCCATCTCGATGCAGACGTGTTCTATTTGAGTTCTAAGGTTTGGACACCTTTTATAGCAGAGCGACCTATGTACGAGACAGGCCACGCCTCCCCCGTTTCGATCAGGCCTATCAGCGCGCTCGACGTTATAGTTCCTAACTTTAAATGAAAAGTTAGGATCCAAACGCGTTTCAACGAGGAAAACAATCTGAAAATTGGTTGTATGCATAAAATTGCGAAACTCGCCCAGTTTTGACCTGATACCATTGCAGTTCCAACTTGCGATGTGTAGCATTTACACATCGAATCGGTTATACTCGTGAGAAAAGAATCGTATCGAGGCTTGGATTATCGAGGCCTTATCCCCCCCGACACGATTCGAGCATGTTTGCAAAGTAGTCTAGAGCTTGAAATAGTTGCTCAAGATTAACTAATGAGTTAATTTTTGAGACTACGTCATTTAAGTCGGACATTACATTAGATATATTTACAGGATTATGTACATTATTTAGATTATTAGCATTGACGCGAGCAGTACCACTAACCTGTTTTGCATTAGCGTGCTGCTGGTTGTCCCGGTTCTGGAGTTGGCGGTTTCTCAAGGGTGGGAACTGGCTGTCGAATTCGTTCCCTCGTTGCCCATTGTTTTGGGCTTGACCCCGTGGGTCGTCTCCTACTCTCGAAGAGGTGCCCCGGTTTTGCCAGGCAGGATTTGCCGGGGGGGG
>MU188533.1:46121-61268 GCA_016904865.1 Pissodes strobi | reverse complement strand
CAGGTGTCAACTTTAAAATTTTAAATAAAAAATAGTACTTGACCCATTTTTAGACGTAAATTTAGCTGTTCGATCGAACATTTTCGCCTCTAAGGTAATAATTAGAAGACAGTGGAATAACTATTATTTTAAATGGCATAATGAGTGATTGGTCGCCCCGTTTTATGTAGCTGGATTAGCGACATCGATGTCCTCCTTTTGCAAAATTTTAAATAAATAGGAAAAAAACTTAAAAGAATTCGGAGTTTATTTCAGGGAATTTCGAGTTTGATTTATGAATTTCCATATAGACAGCGGCAAATAATCGTCAAACTAAATTCTAGTTTGGGTCATTTCATAATTTTCCGCAAAACAAACTCAGGATTTCGTTAACTGATTATTCGACAAAAACTAATGGATTATTTTGAAAAAATATTGAGATTTCGTTGGAAATTTGACCGATCGTTATTGAGTACCTAAAAGCTATACTTCTTAAATTAATAAAATAAGATAGTTTGAACAATAACCATCCAAGTTTCCAAAGTTATTTCGTGACAATATATTGCGCTTAGTGGAGTCTATTTTAGTACACAGGGTTTTAAAATAGAATGTCTTGGGACAAATATAGGTAGTAATGTTACCAAAAAACTAACTTATTCAAGATGTATTACTGAAATTTGGCCTTTATTAAGAATATGACAGATATGACGCTGTCTATCAGGTACACTGCTCCGTTGAGAACGCATAGAGAACCCAATGCGAGACCAACCTAAAAATAAAATAAATAAATAATATATAATATAAATATAGTGCACTAAAGGAGATGGAGCGTATGAAAATCAGCATAATGAGTGTAAGTAAAATGAGATGGCCTAAAGCTACTACGACGTAGATGGACACAGAGTATACTATTCAGGATCCATGAATGACAAATACGAACAGGGAGTGGGAATGTTTATTCCCAAAGTGTAGTAAAACACATACGTAATTTTGTCCCAGTAAACGACAGAATCCTGCTCATACAAATCCACGCTTCACCGGTGAACACTAATATCATTCAAGTCTACGCACCTACAACCGATCATAGTGACGAAGAAATACAGGAATTCTACGACCAGATTCACAGTACCATAAAGAACCTACCGAAACATGACCTTCTTATATTGATGGGAAATTTCGACGCAAAAATAGGTAAAGGAAGGGAAGAACATCATGTTGGACCACACGGGCTCGGAGAGAGAAACGACATAGGAGAAACTCTGAGTATGTTTGCGACGGAACACAACTTAATTGTTCTGAACACCTTTTTCAAACTCCCACCTAGACGCCTGTATCGCCTAGAGATAATGGTGAAGACGTCATCATAAGAAATCAAATAGATGATATCCTAGTAAACGCAAGATATAGAAACAGCTTCACAAGTGTAAAGACCTATCCAGGCGCTGACATTCAGGCCGATCACATACCTCTAGTGGGAGAATACAACACCAGGTATAAGAAAATACAACGAAAAATTCCTAAGAAGCAGGATATCAGAAAACTGAAAGACAGAATACTGAAGTACAAAATAAATAAGTAAAGCATTGAATGAAAACTGTAGGGAAATCGAGGAAACGGCCGGAAACACGGAAGAGAAAATTCATTCACTTAACAAAGTGGTAGAGGAGATCAAAGACAAATTTCTGAAGAATGAAGGAAGACAAAACAAGATGTGGATGACAGAGGAAATACCACAGATGATGGAAACTCCAGAATAAAGAATAACATAACCGTATACAGGGAGATATACCGTGAAATACAAAGAAAGATCAGAGAAGCCAAGCAGAAAGAAATCAAAGAAAAATGCCATGAAACAGAAACACTGCATCAGAGATTTGATGACTTCAATGTACATAAAAGAGTGAGAGAAATAACTGACAATTACAAAAAGAGAACAGTAGGAAAACTCGTCAATGACAACGGAGAACTTATTGTGGACCAAGGAAGTATTAAAGATACTTGGAAAAAATACATAGAGAATTTGTTCTTCGATGAGAGAGGAGATCCCCTTCCTTATCAATAGAAAATGGACCACCAATACTAACAAGTAAGATAGACGCAGCCATAAAATCTTTGAAGGAAGGTAAAGCTCCAGGACCGGACGGGATACAGACAGTATTCCTTAAGCTTTTGGATGAAGAATCAATAAAAATGATCTGCAAAATATTTAACAATATCTATGATACCGGCAATATCCCGAAAGAATGGCTCATTTCTAAATGTATATTGCAGCCCAAGACACAAGGGACAAAGAAATGCGGAGAATATAGAACCATAAGCTTAATTAGCCATTTACTCAAGCTTTTCCTTAAGGTTATCCATCGCAGAATATACAAGATATGCGAAGAGAGAGTAGCAGACACACAATTTGGCTTCATGAAAGCAGTGGGAACAAGAGAAGCACTGTTCAGTATACGAGTACTATTCCAACGGTGTAGGGACATGAATTGCGACATGCATTACCTGCTTTGTAGACTACCAAAAGGCATTTGACAAAATCGAACACCAGAAGATGATTCAAGTACTGAAAAGCACCGGAATGGATGATAAAGATCTCAGAATTATACAAAACTTGTACTGGAACCAGACAGTCACCATAAAAATCAACGCTGGAGATGAAACAACAGAGGCAGTTAACATTCTGCGGGGCGTACGACAAGGGTGTATCATCTTCCCTCTGATATTCAATCTGTATCCAGAAGAGATATTTAGAGAAGCTCTGGAAAACCATGAGAATGGAATTCTTGTAAACGGGAACAACTATTATCCTCTATGCAGATGATACCGTCATATTTGCAGATAGTATAGAGGGTCTACAACAGGTAATGAACAAAGTGGAATGGTCATAAGTAAAGAGAAGAAAGTAAACTGCCAACTATTTATTAAAAATATACCAGTAGAACGGGTATCCAAATTTGTCTACCTGAGAACCTTAGTAAACGAACAGTGGGACCACTCACAGGAAATCAGATGTAGAATAGAAAAAGCATGAGATGCCTTTATCAAAATGTCTAAGCTCTTTAAAAGTCACATCCTGAAATTAGATATCAAAGTAAAAATCCTGCGCTGCTATGTGTTCTCCATATTATACTATGACATGGAATCCTGGACATTGACCGAAGCAACACAAAAGAAACTCGAGGCCTTCGAGATGTGGCTTTACAGAAGGATCCTTAGAATATCATGGGTAGATAGAGTGGCCAACGAAACAGTACTGGAAATAATGAGGAAGGAAAAAGAGGTGATGAACACGATTAAGAGAAGGAAATTGGAATATCTCGGGCATATAATGAGAAATGACTCCAAATACAAACTCCTAAAATCCATCCTTCAAGGAAAACTGTTTGAAAGGAGAGGACCCGGAAGAAGAAGGATATGGCTCAAGAACCTAAGGACATGGTATTCAAAAACAAATACAGAACTGTTTAAAGCAGCAGTCAACAAAACTATCCTAGCCAGGATGGTCGCTAATATTCGAACCGAATAGGCACTTGAAGAAGAAGAAGATAAATATAGTTTTAGATTGAAAATTTCACTATCGAATGTTTTTACTGATATGTCTCAAGTTACCATAGGGTTGCCCTATTTACAACCTAGGTCGAAGAAAATTAATTGAAAACAGAAGCCGATTGAAAAAATATCTCTAAAATTAATCAAATTAAAAACGCTGTGTCTAGACTCCCGGTACCGGTATCAGAATAAATCCCGGTAAAATGATGACGTATATGTAATGACGTAAAAATCTACCGGTATTTATATCAAGCTATGCTAGCCTCCCGGTACCGATGTCCGCATAAATCCCGGTATGTATTGATGACGTAATATTCTGCCGGTGTTTCTATTAATCCAGTTAGATTTTATAAAATAATTAGCATTTAAAGATCCTTTACAGGCGTAGCCGACTATATCAAAATCGGCCTCTCCTATTGGTCGATCCGCATGACCCTTCGCTCGCTACGGGGGCTCAAGAAAAGGAAACTAACCAGGTGCTAACCCAATCTAACCCAAGACATACCCAAAATCAAGAAAAAAATATGTTCAAAAACATAATCTTAAAAAAAAAATTAAAAAAAGCAATGGGGTTCGAACCCGTGCCGTCCAGGTGAGACTCAACTATCTAAACCTCTACACCACGAGAGCTCTTCCGACAAACTGATTGCATCGCGAAGACATATTGTAATACGAGAACAAAATCTACTGGGATTATTGAAAATACCGGTAGACCATTACGTCATCATACCGCCATTATATTTTACCGGGATTTATTCGGATACCGGTACCGGGAGGCTAGACACAGCGAATTAAAAACAAATATCAATGATTAATAGTTACCAGTTCCACAGTTTTCATTCATGTCTGCCATATTTGGCAAAAATGCATAATCTGCATAATATCCAGGTCGCATTAATGCATTCCGTACATGCATTTCGCATCTAGGGGTTTTTATTGATCAAGTCATTCAAAATTTGAACTTCTACACAATCAACGTGCGGGTGCGGAAATCGTGTATAGAATGTAAATTCGGTGCTTAATTCAGGTACGTAATGTAATAAATAGAGTATGGTAGAAGTTCGGAAATGATGAGAGGCATCTTTTAAAGACAAGCGACTTCAGACAGGGGCTTGTTTTGGCCGAATGTCGGCAATAATTAATCATTGGAGGGCGATAATTTAAATGAGTACTGTTAACTTCACGTATGGCCCTCCGCTCACTTCGCTCGCTCTGGGACGCAACTAAACAAAACTAACCCAAACTAACCCAAATTAAAAAAAAAGAAACACACATAACCTTTAAAAAAAACATGTCTTGCCACTGACAAGAACCGAACCCGGGCTGCCCTATCACAAGGACAGCGTCTAACCACTGCACTACCATACATGCTGAGAGCAATTCACTGGACCGCAAAGATATGCTGCTTCCTAAACTGTTATGAAATTCCGTACCTAAATTGGGCACCGTATTACATTCCGTACACGATTCTCACACCCGCGCGTTGATTGGATAGAATAGAACAGAATAGAAGAATAGAACTTTTAAATAGTTTGACCATTAAAAATCCCCTAGGTGCCAAATAATATATTATTTAATAATATAAACCTAAAACTAATGTATAAATGCTATCAAGTTGTCAATTGCCTAGCCCTCCTATTTTTGATGCCGAAATGGTTCTTACCTGTCTCTCCGAATTCACGTAGGTATATTTGTGTTCACTTAGGTATCCGTGCCAATAGTGAAGAGCGGTCGCTCCCACTGCTATCCAGAGGAACACTCCGACAATATTCATTAGGATATCGGTGAAGGTGCTACAAATAAAAATGTATATAAGAAATAATGATATAGAAATAATATATACTTTTGGGTTCAAGCTGGCTTTGAACGCCTGAATTCGATATTAGGACATATGAACGAGTTTATGGCGCATGAAGCGCCAGGAGCTAGTTTCGAAACACGCTCTATCTAATATACATTTGCCACTAATAAAATTATACAACGTGTTTTTGGTCTATGGCGTGGCAATGCTGCCAGGTCCAAAATTTTAATTAGAGCTCTAGCAGAATTGAAGTATACTGATTTAGCTGTCTTATAGGGTTTATTACGTATTATTTGAGAAAATTATGGCTTTTGCGAAATCAAAGGCAGTGATGGTGCATATACTTTTATATTACAGCCAGTATGTCACCATATTCTATATCATACTTTTTTTTTGATAAAATACTCTATATATGGGACACTGGAGGCGCTGCGCGCTGGTGGGGTTGCCTCCGTCGGTGGACTGGGTGAGGCACGAGGTGGCTAGAGTGGCCATGAGATTGGCTGACGTGGGGATGTGGAGGGACAATGGCTCCTGCCATGGCTATTGTGGTCTATGGCGGGGCTTGTCTGGGGACCTAACCATCCTGGGTATGCCAGGAGACGCATTGGTCCCTGAGATAGGCTTCCACGAGGGGCTAAACTTCCTCTTCCCGACGATGGAGGGAAGGGCGGGATCCTGGGATAGACTAGTCTGGTTCACAGACGGGTCCAGAAGGGAAACACTGTCCGGAGCTGGTGCGTACTGTGAGGACCTGGGGCGGTAATTATCCACCCCACTATAGGCGAGCAGACTACGGTTTTCCAAGCGGAAATTTTTGCAATCATGATGGGCGTCTGGGAGTTGTTAAAACTCAATGTCGGTAGCAGGAGGATTTTCTTTTGCTCCGACAGCAAGGCCGCACTTATGGCTCTGAAGTCGGTTCGTACGCGCTCCTTGTTGGTAAGGATGTGTAGAAGGTGGCTGATGGAACCCGCAAAGCATAAAAAGGTTACGCTGGTCTGGATACCGGGACATTCGGGTGTATCGGAAAACGAGGCCGCTGACACCTTAGCCATCGAAGGCTCCGCACACTGATACTTAGGGGATCGCCCAGAGTGTTCGCGAAAGAGCTTTGGAGGCCTGGACCAAAAGTCGGGCCGAAGAGGTATGACGGACGGCTCCGGGAATGAGACAGACGAGATTCATGATACATGGGCCCGCCAAGATCCTCGCCAGGGGGTTGTTGTACCTACCTAGGAAGGAGTGCAAAGCCCTGGTAGGATTCTATGCAGAACACTGTAGGCTTAGACGGCACCTGAATCTGCCCCATACCATCTACTTACGGAATGGGCAAGA
Organism: Pissodes strobi; assembly: GCA_016904865.1. Lineage (NCBI taxonomy): Eukaryota > Metazoa > Arthropoda > Insecta > Coleoptera > Curculionidae > Pissodes > Pissodes strobi. Next base: position 54,601 of record MU188533.1, on the reverse strand, counting down.
CTCTTTGGAGCGACGCCAATCGAGCCAAATTCAGTTCGTCGTGTTGAAATGCGGGCTTTCTTAAGGAAGACCGACATCCTGGAGGTTCTCTAATGCGGGCTGGGGACACAACGCACAACGGGTCCAATTGGTGGCCTAAGTGCAAGACCCGCTAGGGGGCACCCCTTCTGATACTGATTCTCTATATATGACTGTAGATTAACCAGATCTACGCAATAAATCAATTAATTTTGGGATATTGAGATTTAACAATTGTCATTTTGACAGGCTGTAAAAACACCTAAACAGTAAAATTAAGGGCGAAATTACACCTCATAGTTAAGTCATCTGATACCTATTATGAATAACGAAGATAGAAAAGTGTAACCCATTTTTCCCCAAATGTAACCATCTGAGTTGTATACCCTTTCAAAATGTTAATTTGCTAACGTCAATGTCTCAAAAATAATTGATTTTAGACACAAAGTGTAGGATATCAAACTTGTCAGAATGTTGCCTTTCGCTAATCCAGTAATATTTCCATGAAAAATAAAAGTTTGATATTCTGTGCGCATCTTTTTCACCTTGTATATCCCGACATTTTTTTTTTAATATTATCATGAATTAGTACAACTTTCATGTTTAAGGTTTTTTTATCTCTTATACTAAACCATCCAGAGGTAGTTAAAATGTAAGAAACAACCCTGTAAGTGTCTAAATTTCTAAATATCAGGAATTGGCCTATATTAAGGGGAATTTCCCTTTATTCCTTGGTGGGGTAAGTTTTCCTCTAGATCTAGGGATATTTACCGATCAACGGCAACACTGGAGCGTAGTGAACATTTATCATGAGGTTAATAATGACGTGAAACATACCACACCATTGTAATGAACTGGAGTTAGTACCTGATTCTGATTAAATTGGTTCAACAAATTATTTCATAACTATTCTACATTGAAAATAACTCCAGTTTCAGGAAATAATGCCCGAACTGCGCCTAAAGTGAAATTATTTTGCCGAAGAAAAATTCAGGAGAATGTACAACAATAGCACCTATCATAGGCCTTATTAAAATAAATAACTTACTAATGGAATATATTCCAAATAAACAGCATTGTGTTTAACTTCACCAGAACCGAAATACGACTTAAAGTACAGCCGACTTTTTTTTTGACTGCATTATTAGATGAATTAACTACAAGAACTATCATTCACTAGAGTTGCCCGCTTCACAAACAGATCGCCCCAACACTTTGCGCTTAAAAGAAAACCCTGACCAGGGGGGTTTCTATTAAAAATATTTAGCGAGCAAAGACCTGGGATCGGAATGCAAAAATTATGTTAACTCGAATAACTAATTTTAATTATCCTAATTTGGAACACCTGGCGGTACTAAAACCGAGGTTGGGAATTACAAAATATATTAAAACGCTAATTGCCACATTAAAATTTTCGGCGACTTAGGAATTTTAAGTGTTCTTAGCAAACATATTTTAATAGCTGAGCAGATGCAGAATCCATATTTTTCAAGGAAAGAAACAAGCCTTGAAAGATGGTATAAAAAGCGAAAAATCTTAGTGGTAGTGAAATAATAGGAATTTCAGTGTTGAATTGTATGATGATGGCATTTAAAAGACGAATTATTGGATGGATCAATAAAAAAAAGTAGCAAAGTGCATCGACAAAAAAAATTACAGTTTCCACTTTTGCTACCTTTGAAAATAAAGCCACAAAAAATAATTTTGCGTGTTTTTTTTTCGGAACGGTGTATCATTAGGCTATAAACGCGCAATTTTGTCTTAATTTCATTGTCTATCTGGCTGTTACCGTTTTCAAAGTCCCCGCATGCATGAACTTACGTTTGAAACAGCTTCTGTAGTATGTGATTTTTACGTGTTTTAACCATAACATTATACGAGCTGAAAACTATATAGATAAATAAATAAACAATTAAACAAAATACTCTACGTTTTGTGATCTCCTGATGCAAAACACAACGCCACTAACGAAACGAACGTATAAATCAGATAGCCAATAAGAACGCCCGAAGCGAAGATCTCCGCGTCTGCGTTTTTATTTTCCGCCATGTTCCACGTGCCTCCCACTCCTAGGAACGTTCCGTCCGTCCCCGTCCTGTACAGGTAAAGGCATATGATGTTCAGGGCCTAAAAAAGAACGTTCGAAAATCTCCGTTTATCTTCGGTAAAGCATTGCTCGCATGTGTGGTTTCTTTGGGTTGAATAAGGACGAAATGTGCTGGATTTGGCATTATTACTTTTATAGGCTATGCTAAAAGAACTAAGCATATAATTAAATCAATACATGGTCTTATTTTTTTCGTGCTCTCTAATACTAACTTTACCTCACTAATACACCATCCTGTGTATCTAAAACACATTAGTCTTACAACCGCTGGCCTTGAAAACCAAAAAATATTTCTACCGAAGTTCTTTTAGGTAAATTTAAACAGGCATTATTTGTTAAACACTATCCCAATCTAGTGCCTCAGTACTTGACTGCCCCAGTATATACAACCACCGAAAATAAATTCTCACACATACAGTATGGCAGTGTTCAATTTTTTAATTCTACGAGAAGATCTAAGCCAAGTAGATACTGCATTTCAGACACCTAAATTCAATTGTTTCCGAAATATTGACATTTAAAAATACATTTTAAACAGGTATAGAATCTAAATGGTTTTTGGATTATATGATTAATCAAAAAAAATAATTTTGAAACATTTTCACATATTTCCAACATCTCCGAAACTAATAATAATAACGTATCGTATTCCTAAAAATACAATTTTTTTTTATAGTTTAACCAAATATGTATCTTTTCTAGCTATACTAAGGGCCACTTTATTAACTGTCGTTTAAACCTCAAACTTAAGTTTGGAAAACCAAAATTGCGAATTTAACAATTTGTGTTTAATTTAAACCAAAGTCTAACTGTTACCGGCACTTGGGTATAGTTTAAACTACAATCCTTAGTTTATAACCCAAATATAGGCTGTTTCTTTCTAGTTAGTTTTAAAAAACTGAAAAATACTAAAAACAATTATTATTGAATTTGAATTTGAATATATTTTTGGAGATCTTCTTAGTCTTAGCGACGATGAAGATGTAATGAATATTATTGCTGCCCCATGACGAGCGAAAGTATAATAAGAAACAGAATAGCCCATCCCTTATGGATTACTGGGTACAGATTTTATAATTCCCAAGTAGTTTGTTCAGTTGATCTTAGATCTTATACATGGAGAACGTTTATTGTATAGTAGTCTATATAGATTGATTTACTATTCATATAAATAACGAAGTATTATTTTAGACATCACTGTGTAAATCCTAGACTTTATTCGCACAATAAGTTTACAAAATGCAAACCATTGTATTTTCAATATAAATGTAAATAACAAATAATTTTATACATTAAAATCACGTTATTTGTTATTGTATGTTTCATTAAAAAATGCAAATAAAATGTAAATGATTGAAGACTTCAATTTTTTATTCCGCACGAAAATACTTTCCGCACCGTTGAGTGTGCGGAAAGTATTTGCGTGCGGAAAAGTGCAAAGTGTGTACTTTCCGCACGTTTGTAGAAAAAATGTATTATGACATGATTTTGGATACGCCTCACACCAGAAACTGTCGTGCGCGCACCGTAAAAGCTAGTTTCCGGACTTGTAATGAAATATACTATTACATTGTAAAACTGCCATTTGTCACAATAGCCAAAATGCCAATTTTGCTCGACTAGCTCCTCAAAGTTACTTTACGGATACACGTAAAACATTGCTTTTTCAATTACTATTTGGCTTAAACTTGTAGTAAATCCAAAGTTTAAACTTTGTGGTCCTAATTATATATACTGGTACTAGAACGCACGTGCAAATGTAGAACACCCTGTATATACAGGGTGTTAATTTCGAATTACGGTGAACGAAATCTCATTAGTGACTGACTTTAGATACGAAGTTTGAATGCAAAATAGTAGGATGTACAGGGTGGCTCGAATTCGAGTCTATGCATGGGGAACTCGAAAACCGTAAGAGATACAGTGTCGATCAAATTAAGGCAGAATTGCGCATTTAGGTACCTAATAATATGCCGTTTAGAAAGCCCTAAAATTCCGAGTATTTCCCGAGATATCCGGAAAAAAACGAAATATTGAAAAATTGTTTTATTTTTTTCAAATTGCACTTTTGCATTGCCACATTTTTCGCTCTATCCAATAATGATATCTAGTTTGGAATCAGCCGAATCAGCAGAATCAGGGGTTTATCATCAACTTTCTTTTTTTAAATATGAACTTTGCTTTTTGTTGGAGTTTTTGAGATGATATTGGCGTTATTAATATGAATATGTGTTTTCAAATTGTTTTATTCATTTTATTATTTTGATTTATTTTTTTTTAATTATTCGTTTTGCTTTGGGGTAAAAAATAAACGAACCTGTTTATAAAATTTTACTATTTTTTATTTTAATTAAAAATAAAAACTAATTCTACACCCAACACAAAAAAAAAACAAATTAAAATATTTCTATGGAATATAAAAATTTCATAAGGAACTTAAACTATTTCAAATTATGCCAAAGCAAAAAAGTGATTTTTGAAAAAAAATTAAAAATATAATTATAAAAAAAGAATAACAAAAAATTTAAAACACCTATTTGTATTAATAACGCCAATATCATGTGAAAAACGATCAAAAAACTGAAGTTCGTATTTAAAAAAAGAAAGTTGATGATGACTCCTTGACTACGAAACGTCGGATTCTAAACTGGATACCACCATCGGACAGAGCGGAAAAAGTGGCAGCAAAGGTGCAATTCAATTTGAAATTTGTCTTGAAATAATTAAGCTCATGAAAAAAGAAATTTTTTTTTCAATTTTTCGGTTTTTTCCGGATATATCCGGAAATACTCCGAATTTTAAAACTTTCTAAATGGCATATTGTTAGGCACCTAAATGCGCAATTTTGCCCTAATTTGACCGACACTGTATCTCTTTCGGTTTTCGAGATCCCCAAACATAGACTCGAATTCGAGCCAACCTGTATGTACATACATAGACTCGAATTAGAGTCTATATATGAGGATCTCGAAAACCGTACAAGATACAGCGTCAATCAAACTAGGACAATTGGGTGCCTAGCAATATGCCGTTTAGAAAGTTTTAAAATTCCGAGTATTTCCGGAAAAAGAAGGAAAATTTTGAAAACGTTTATTTAAAAACGGATTTCAAATTGAATTGCACTTTTGCATTGCGACTTTTCCGCTCTATCCAATGGTGGTATCCAATGTGGAATCCGACGTTTCGTTTTCAAGAGGTCATCATCAACTTTCTTTTTTTAAATACGAACTTTAATTTTTTATATCGTTTTTCAGATGATATTGGCGGTATTAATATGAATGTGTTTTTATTTTTTCATCTTTTTCTTTATTTTTTTATAATTACTTGTTTTGTTTTGGCGTAATTTTAAATAGTTTGTTACTTTTGAAATTTTTATACCGTAAAATTATTTTATTTTGTTTTCTGCTAAGGGGAAAATTGGAGCCTTTATTTTTAATGAAAATAAAAAATAGTAAAATTAAATAAACATGTTCATTTATTTTTTACCCGAAAGCAAAATAATAAATGATTAAAAAAAATTTAAAAAAAATTAAAAAAAACTAAAAAAGAACATATTCATATTAATAACGCCAATATCTGAAAAACGATAAGAAAATTAAAGTTTGTATTTAAAAGAAGAAAGTTGATGATGACCCTTTGAAGCCGAAACCTCAGATTCCATGCTGGATACCACCATTATATTGAGCGGAAAAAGTGGCAATGTAAAACTGCGATTCAGTTTGAAATCCGCTTTAAAATAAGCTCAGGAAAAAAATAAAACGGTTTGTCAATATTTATTTCCGGATATCTCCGGAAATACACGGAATTTTAAAACCTTCTAAACGACATATTGTTAGGCACCTAAATGTGCAATTTTGCCCTAATTTGACCGACACTGTATCTTTTACGGTTTTCGAACTCCCTATACATAGACTCGAATTCGAGCTCCCTGTACAGTTGCACATGTTTGTAAATCATTCTTAAACAAATAGTGTGGCTCAAAAGGGCATGGCGAACTATTTTCAAACAAAACACCCTATATCCTATTTAATTTTTGTGTTCTACGAAAAATCCTAAGCTAACTAAATCTAAATTTAATTCCTTTCGAAATGTTGACGTTTAAACAATAACATTTGATAAATGAAGAGTGAAGGCTGTGTGCATTTTATGCAAACGCACACTTCAAACGATTTTAGGGTTATTTGAGAAAATAATTTTAAAATATTCTACATATTTCTCATACATAAGAAATTAATAACAATTTAATACTGTCAACGTGGTCACAATAGTACCTAACACTGTCCAAATGATCTCTAAAATATGATTGCCCAGTTTAGCCGACCTTAAACCTCTTATTTATCCTGATTTTGGTACGGATAAAATGTAAGACTCCCTGTATATACAGGGTGTTGCAAAAGTTGTAGGACGTATAGTTGTGCGAATTAGACATTATCATATTACATTTTTAAATTCTACGGAAAATGCTAATATAAGCTTACTGGATTCAGCATACCCTAGAATCTAGAATACCTAAATTTAATTGTTTATGAAATAATGACGTTTAAGTAGGAACGTTTGACATTTGTCATATTTTAAACCAACGAAGCATCTAAACGGTTTGACCTAAAGTGAAACGGTTTGCACTTTCCTATCGATTTTTAATAAGCTATCTTATAGCATCGACTTCCGATTTAATCCAAAGTTTGCATTTCACCTAGGTCTTGGTAAACCGGATCTTGTATTCGGTTTACCTAGGTTATTAAAAACTGAGATAGAAAAGTCCAAACCCTTTACTAGATTTTTCATTGGTCCAGAACAATAAACGTCACTGTTTAAACGCCAATATTGGGGAAACAATTGAGTATGTCCAGTAAGCCTATAATTTTCTTGAAAATAGTTTTAAAATATACGCAACTATTGCACATCTAGGTGTCCTGCAACTTACCTAATTTAAAGTTTTAAATTCAAATTCAAGCATTCTAGTAGACTCGCTTTTTAATATTACAGATACATTTTTTTTTCAATAAACATCCGAGCCAAACCATCGCACGATCGTCACTTTATTACACGCCCAAAGAAACAAACACAGCACGAAGTTTGGTCGATATTGCGGCCATCACTTACGAGTTTCAGAAACTTCAAAACCACCGTTCCCACCGTTTCGATGCTGGTCATCTTCGGGCACTATGTAGAACACTCCTTAATCGAAAGGGTTTGAAACGTTTTAGAAGAAAACGAAAATAAGTGAGTAAGCGCACCTGTTCGATACGAAATGGTGTACATAAAGCGATAAGAAATAATTAGGATAACGGAGATAAGATAAAAACGAGTTTTGTATTGTATCTTGCGAGTAGCGGGCTTAGGAAATAGGATCGTACGTGCTTGAATGGTTTGTCATCTCATTTTGTTGCTTTGAGTTGCGACAGAACGGAAGATCACAGTGATAGAAATTTTGTATCTTCTTTAATTTTACGAATTATAGACTCACTGAAAGTTCGATACATCGATATTCTGATATTTCTAGAATTATCTATATATACCTATTCCATGTCTTGGATATATAGATAGATATATGTATCGATAATATTGCCCATTCCTACTTACGATTAAGTTTCATGCAAATACACACATGTCTGAGTTATCCGAGTGAACATAACCAATTTTTATAAGGCCATCTTTGATACCAAATGAGCGTTTATGAAACATCAGATACGGAGGAAATATTTAGGTTTCACCTAAATTTCGACGAAATCAAGCGATGATAAATAAGGTAAATAAGGATAATGGTTTCTGTATAAGTCACTTTATTTATTGCCACATTTGGTTGGGTTAGTAAGAAGGATTAAAGTAGTGTTTGATATGGTGTAATTACAAATTGATAAAAATAGATACATACAGAGGGTTTAGATATGGGCTTCAGCTAGCATGTTGGCTTTATAAGTAAATAAATGCCAACACCTGAATGAAATATGTGGATAATTGAAATTATTTTATTACATTATACCGGGTGACACAAGTTACATTATACCTGGGGCCCCACGCCCTACCACCGAACATTAACTATACGATAAGAAGGTTCATTCTCCGCGGAGCGGCGGCGGCGGCACGTCAGCGGTGTGTCTCCTTCCCCGCGCGAAAACTAGCAGGATATTGGCAGGCGACCTTTGACACGGTCACCGAAGATTAACAAGTTACCAAGAGACTAGAAGGTCCACTCTAACTCGGCACTTTTGATGTAGCGCTTACAAAAGCGGGACGTTAGACTTCCACGAAAGGGGGTGAAACGTGGAACGAGGTCTGAGCGGTTAATCAGCATTTCATCCGATTCTGCGACGGGGCAAGGAGGGAAATGCTGGGAGCGGGGCTTAGAGTTTAT